>JAACJT020000064.1:5291637-5325703 GCA_009936485.2 Gymnarchus niloticus | reverse complement strand
GAAATGGGGGGGGGGGTTTGCAGCGGATGGCAGCGTTTGTTGGAGCCCCGGTCCCCTCTCGGGGCAAAAAAACCCGCCAGGGGGTGGGGAAGGGGGGTTTTACACCCGTCCCCCCCCCCCCCCCCACTTCAGATGCAGGTAAAATGATGGTGGTATGAGTGCTTTGGGTGACACATCACAGCATCATCAGGATGATGCTGCTTAAGGATGTCTTGAGTATTTCACAGATACGCCCTTCTGACCTTGGGAGTTGACTTTGTCCTAAGGTCATCCCCAACTAAAGAGTCTGTTGAACATGTTCCTACTGTGCAAATCATAGTGGCCAATTAATGAACCTCCTATAAGCACCCCCAGGCTCTAATAAATATTGAAGGGGTTAGATAACAGCATAGTGCTGTGGGAGGCTCTACCCACTGTCATGCAGTACAGTACTTTTTCCACCAGGGGGCAGTCTGCATCTGTCATAATGATGTATACTCTGAGAATCCACAACTTCTATTACTTTCTTGTGAAATGAGCTTCAGGTCCTGCCTGCATATAATTAACACAGAACCATGGAATTCCAATAAAAGTCTTTGATTTATTTAGCCATGGTCAGATATTTTGTCATTCTTGCTAATATCCTAATATATCCATCCACCTTCAAACAACTTATCCTTGATAGGGTCATGGGGCTTGGAGTCCTTCCCAGAAGATGAGGGACACACCCAGGATGGGACGCCAGTCCATCACAGGGCAAATACTCCCACTCTTTTTTTTTTTTTTTTTTTTTTTTGTTGAGATTTGAACTTACAACCCCGGTGGTATCGTGACAGTACTGTGCCATGTCTTAGTGTGTAGTGTATTTGATTGTGTTCTTTTGGATACGCAGAGCCTGGCATGAGGCTCTACACAGACCTTGAGGTTCTTACAGAGATGTGGGTAGATCAGGGGCTTTTGTGGCTAGGGTGTGGGGGAGCGTGTCCAGTGTGTGTGCTCCTCCTTCATCTTCTATCTTCTGCTGCCCCATCTCTCTTTCATCTCTTCCTTGTCCACCCTCCTTTCATCCGTGCAGTCTCCTCTTCCTGCCCCACCTCGCTTTCCATCTACTCAGCAGTTGGGACATGTGGCTGGATTCCTTCACACCCCTGCAGCGGTCTCTCGCGCTATTTCTGCTGGCGTCCTCTGCTGGTGCGGGAGAAAGCTGACTAAGATTGAGCCTTGCCCCTGGCACACGGCAAGTATTTTATCGAACAGACGGATGAGGCACAGAGGTTGTGATGTCATCGGGCTGCCACCGTGATTCAGGTTCCCTACAGTACACCCACTCCACAGAAGGGCTGTGCAGCTCTAATGCAGTCCATTTACTCATTGGCCTCACCCATGTACTAAGGACTAAGATGTTCAATAAAAAAACCCGGGTGATGAGCACAGCTGAAAAGAAAATGACTCCCTCCCGATGAAAGTTTGCGGCAAGCAGACGATGAGTGTAGTTATTTCCTTTTTCTGTACAGAGTTTTGTGTGTGTGTGTGTGTGAGTGACACACTCCAGAGGAATGTATTCATGCGGTGGGTCTAACAGCATTGGCTGTTTGTGCTGTGACCATTTTGTGCCCACTGTGGCTCCAGCCGTGGCTTTTGGATCCCGATGTCTTCAGGGGCTGCTGTTCTCTGCTGCGTTCGTTTGCACTCTCCTTTGGTCATTAGGCCCTCTGTCACACACCTCCAAGGGGCTGATGGGTAGCTGGTAGGGCTGTACGTGCCAACTGCGGATGAGCGATCTGGCCTTCGTTTTCCGCCTGTCTGAACGGGGCAGCTGTCAGGCGCCCCCTGCTGAGAGCCCCCTGGACCCCCGCGTGGCATGCTGCGATGTGTCAAACGCAGAATCTGGGTCAAGTCAAACAGCCCCTCCACCTCATCCATTGCTGTGGAGTCACCGGCCCACGTGATTATCCCCTCCCCCAGCTTGAGCGGGGGGTACTTTTCATCTTTTTGGCTGGGTATGATTGGGAGCAGTTATGTATTTAACAGTAGCAGTGGTGATGTTCAAATCTGGACCCCCACCCCCCCAAGTGCTGATATTCAGTATACATCTTCCTCAGACTCTCTCCACCTCCTCCTTTGTTTGAAAAAATCATTTTTGCTTTGCCCAAAAGAAATCCCAGGGCAGAATAGAATATGTAAAAGCATCAGAATACTGGCGTCTGTCTGGTAAACTTTGGGATTGAGTGCTGAGTGGCGGTGGACTGTCCTCTGGGAGACACCAGACCCCCCGTCACCCCGTCGTTAGCCTGTCACTCCCAGGTCATTTTCCCTCATTTAAACGCCACGTTCCCCATCCTCTCCCACAGATATGTGCCCTCCACTCGCGGGCTTTGCTCTGATTGGCTGCTCACTTGTTTTCAGCAAAGCCAGCTTTTTTTTTTTTTTGCTCCATGGATACAGTGGAAGCCTCTCAGCCAATAGGAAGATGTTGGTGACAGGCCGCAGTCAAATGAGTCGCCTCCTGCTTCAGACGGTCTCCCCTCTACGGGGACGCCTGGCTGTTGGGGGAGGGGAGGTGGCTGTTTCGCCTCTCCTTTCCGTTGCTTCCCTGTCAGCAGTCCTGCGGACCCTTTCTACGCTGCTCCACTGTACCTACGTTACCCCCCTGCAGCCTTTGTGAGAGTTCCTGTGGATGCACCTACCTGCCACCACCCTGAGCCTTGTTTCCGTTTCAGATGATTCCATATGGTATGCGTCGGGTGCCGACGGTATTCTGAGCAGAAGAATCGCTGTACAGCATGGCATGTGTTAATTAAACATGTGACCCCCGTGCTCATTAGGGGAAGGTCAGGTGGTCTAGTGCAGTGGTGACGGCAACGGCCAGGCTGTCTCGGACAGGGGTGGGGGTGGAGAGGTGTAGCTGACATACAGACTGGTGAAATATGGAGGTCAGCAGGAGGTGACAAGGACAGTGAGGAGCCCATGCCGGCTGTACAGCTGAAGTCATTACACGTGGCTGTGATGCTGAGGTGTGACAGGTGGCATGCGTGTGCATCACGTCCAGGCCGCCACCTGCAGGTAGCCGGGCTCGTGGAGCGTGCGAGGATTTCTCAGGTTCCGGCCCACCAGATTTTCTGAGTTTTTGGGTGAGGGGTTATGACCTCTTCTGAGCAGAAATGTAGTCCTCTCACACCGAGACTCCAGCAACCATGAAATCCCTGTGTGGCGTTGCCCCGTTCGCCACGCCCCAGTGATCCCGGGGTGCCTTGGGGGGTGCTGAGCATGTGCCCAGCTGGCGCGCTCTCTCGTACATGCTGTTCGCTAATGAATCTCCGTTCTTTAGGCTCACGGTGCGCTTGCTGTGTAAACTCCAGGTTCGGTGGGGCGGCGTGGTCGCGGCTGGTGGAGCACCTCTCGGCATTGGCCTGAGCTGACAGTCTTCCACAGCTGATCAACACACAACATTACAGAGCGTGTCCCTCCATGTCACCACGGGCGGACTCCTGCTGCAGCGCGATCACCTGCTGCTCACTGAGAAATAATCACGGTGGCTTTTTTTTATTTATTTTTTTTATTTTTTTTTTTAAAGAGTGTAATCTTCCTTGCAGGGCCGGTCCCACAGACGCTCCAGGGGGAGATATGTGAGAACAGTGGCGCTGCGGGGTGGGTTGTGTCCTCACATGACCTCCTTCAGACCAGGGCTCCTGTAGAACTCCGTGTCGTAGTAATCATGGGTTGTCTGCTTGTGTGGTAGTCTAGCTCAATGGCTAATAAGCAAACATCAGTGCGTTGGCATTCAGACACACCGATGCAGTAACACACTGACGTTCCGATGCACTGAGCTTTCAGCTGGGTCCTTGCAGGTAGACCGGTTTGGTGCGTAGCGTGATAGGTGTGCGAGTGTGTGGATGTCGTGGTGAATTGGGTGCCTTGTCCTGTGGACCAGATCTTTCAACTCCCACAGTAAAGGACACTTGCCCACCTACCCCCCCTCCCCAGAAATGGTAGAATGCACAAAAACATGCCAAAACCACAGTCTTCACCTAGTTTGACCTGACAGAGTCCTCCCCTCGCACCCCCTTCTCATGGTTCCTCTCTGTCAGACACTTAATTGCTCTCTGTGTTTGCAGGTTCTGCTTTTGCAGCATGGGTAATCTGATTAAGGTGCTAACCAAGGATATAGACAACAATGCTGGAAATTTTTTCCTGGATTTTGAGAGTAAGTGCCCCGCCCCTGCACTGGTCTCACCCTCTTAGCATTACCTGAAGGTGCTTTAGGTCTGGCCCGCTGGTGATGCCGATGAGGGATGGGGGGCAGCGGGCCGGTGTTGCATCGGTGCTTTCAGTTGCACAAGGCTGATTTCTGGATGACACGACTGGGTTCGTTGGCTCCTCTCACCTGCATCTCTGCGGCTGCTCTGTCCACGTTGGCCACAAAGTGGCGTACTAACACTCTCTCTCGCTGTGTGTGAGCGCCCAGCCAGCCAGACCAGCCTTCCCTGCCTGCTGTCCAGGTGGCCTACTTTCCTGAGTTTGTGTTGAGTTTCAGCAGAAGGGAGGCAATGGTCATTTTTTTTTTTTTTAGAGAACAGAGTCATTCTTTAGGGAATACAGGTATAGAATGGGCAATATTTTCAGTTTGCAATCTTCCAGTTATGATTCTTTTAACACTGTATTTTAGTACTGTGAATTTTAAAAGTGGGACATAAAATGACAGGTGTTTGCATGCAGTGCATTAAGCATTTTCTAATTCACCTTTTGTGTAATTCTCTGTAGCCTTTTATTTTATTCCTGCTCGCTGAAATTCATTCTGCAGAATGTGAAATGATCCGAGATGCTTGTCATGTCAGGAATGTCAATCCTGGAAATGGAGTCATGAAACTGCTGCTCAGACAAGCAGGATTTTCAGCATGGAATGGATGGTGACCGGCTGGGTCTGATCCCTGTATGGTTAGAGTCAGTCTACTGCATTTAATGAGTATTGGTTGCCCGAAGGATTGGTGAATCTGGTGCATTGCCCTCTGCTGGTGGGGTTGTGTCTGAGCACATCCTGACAGAAGCCTCTCAATTAAGGGATCAGAAAGCTTTAGCTGGTAAAATGTGTTTAGAGTATTTGTTGCTGGAATACTTGTAAATTCCACCGTTAGCTAAATAGGTTGTGTGCTGCTGTCTGATAAGCCTATTGGATGGGACGTTCTGTGCCAGGCAGGATGTAGGAAAGGAAAATAACATTTTAGTTCAGCTTAGATTTGTGGGTTTTCTAGGCTGTTCAAGTTGACATAATAAGATAATATCCACTGGGAGATCCTGCACATGAATTTAGCTGGAAGTTTGATGTTGAGTTGGCATCCTTCTCGCTTTCACTATAGAGCTTTGGTGACTCCAGCAGGGTTTCTGGAGAAGGCCTGACACCCACGAGAGCCAAAGAGGTCTCCGTCTTGGACTAGCATAATGAACAGGAGCAGTTCTGTCCCCGAGGAGCAGAGTGACGGGGCTGTGAAGTTACAGAGGGTGCTGAGGGCGGCGTTCCTCTAACCGCCCTTGTTTTTTCATCTCAACGCCTATCTGTCTGAAAGAAATGGCCTCACGTGCTGTGGGTTTCTCGTAAAAAAGGGGAGGAATTCCGGTAAAATGGTTAGCTGGTGGGGAGGGGGACGGGGGGCTGCTGACAGAGGTGCAGACGTTGGACACATCTGGTGAAGTCTCACAGGAAAACCACACTGCTGGGGGTGTCGGGTGAAGGAAGCTGGCACATCTGGGTGGGGCCGCTTTGCAGAGTTCAGCCATGGGTGTTGGGTGAGAGAACTGTGCTGCTGACAGCCCCTTGAGAAGAAGGATGCCTCACTCACTGGCTGTTGGGCATACCTGAGATGCCCTGGTCATTGCTCCCGGTGCTCATGCTGGCTCTCTCTCTCTCCCTCTTCTTGTCTTGACAGGTGTCTTAACATGGGGAACCTTCTGAAAGTCTTGACTTGCACAGACCTTGAGCAGGGGCCCAATTTTTTCCTTGATTTTGAAAGTGAGACCCCTTTGTGTTTGTCGTGTGTGACCTTGTCCTTTGTCCGCCACACGGCTCTGTTTCGGTCTGTGCTCGGAACGCTGGCCACTGGTTCTTTGAGTGTTCCAGGAAAACCAGGGTCTCCGACCCCAGCCCACCTGCATGCTTCCCTGTGCCACCTCGTCGTCTCGCTGTCTGTGTGCTTCTCCTGGCCTGGTGCTCACCACATCATCGAGAAGGAGGTCCTGGATGGGCGCCTTCAGTTTCTCATAGAAGGGCTACTTAATAGCAGCAAGCTTGGTATGCCGTGGCTGTATCATGCAGATACAGAGACATTAGTGTGGTCTGTGACTGGATGATAGATAAACTCTACCCACAGTTGTGTATATCATGACAAATACTGAGTCACGTTCAGAGTGGTGAATGCTTTGCCAGGATGTGTGTGGGCTCTAACCAGCTTAGCGTATCTTCTGTGTTGGGTCGTCTTGTGTTCTGCTGTGTACCCACTTGAAGGAACACGCACATTTTAAGGTTCCAGTTTCCCAGAGATTTCAAGTGGTAGGGTTATTGGTATGGTTCTAGGTATACAGCATCCCCATGCCAGATATGTGTTAATCAGGCACACTGTTCTTCTGAGTTCTTAATTAGTTTCTCCTCATGTTATGGTGCAGTCTGCTCTTTTTAACTGGGCAAGCAGACACACCCCGTTTGGCCTGCAGGGGCATTTAACGAGCGGACTGCAGGGGTGGGTAGAATGGTGACTCATACCTCCATCTCCGGGCACCAACGGTGTTGCCACCCAGCGAGATGATTGAAGACGAGTCTGAGGGTTGCGTGAATCATAATCTACAGGCTGGCAGGGTGGGACTACACCTCTTGAATCTCGCCTCCAAGGAGGCCCGGTTCAAGTCCTACCGGATTGACCTCTGCAGCGATGGAGATCGATCCCCATGACTGAGCAACCCCCCCGCTGCTCAGAATCAGTCCAATACCACCCCATCAATTGTCTCTCCGGCCGGACACTTCCGGATGCATGGGATGGAAGATCCAAGATTCATGAGCCGAATGAGTGCCACGTTGGTCAGACATGCGTATACCTTGAGTCACAGATGACTCGCCGTCCTCGACGGCCCGTTATGCAACGCTGCGTAATCCCAGGCCTGACCTCGAGAAGGTGAAGACCGTGGTGATTTGTCGAACTCGAATGTAGCTGCCTTTCAGGTCCCCAGCAGTATGGCAGCTCTTTAGGGCGTCAGGCTACCTCATTAAGACCGTCTGGAGACCTCTGTCTGTAAGAGCCAGGGTGATTGGTGCCAGTATCATCACTGTTCTGGTAATGGGGATGTCCTAAGATATCAAAGCTAGAGAACAGTGGAGCTTAACACAGAATACTCCTTTTCAACACTCATTGCTAGGATTTCAAAGGGCTACTGTGTTAACACTTTGCTGTGTTCGATTTTAACCTTGCTTGAGGCCCTTGTCCAGTTAGACTGAACATAGTGCCATACCAGCATTGCCATGCTTCCAGTCCTGGGTCAGGACCCCTGAACAGAAATAATTCAGTCTCCCGTGTCCTGTTCAGACGCACAGCCCACAGAAGCAGAGCGGGAAGTGTGGGACCAAGTGAATGTGGTCCTCAAGGATGCTCTTGGCATTCTGGATGACCTTCAGTCCTACAATGGTGCGGGGGAAGCCATTCGAGAGGTAGGTGCCCAGGAAGTACTCGTTTTGGCCTTCCCTTCATTGCTGCACTCCCTGTGTTTTTCATCGTTGCATTTGCAGCTCTTTCCAGTCTAGGTGAAAGCCCAAGAGCTTTTGATCAAACAACTGCTTTATTCTCCAGGTTTGATCTGTCATCACTTTCCCATGTGCTCTGAGCTGATTGATTTCCAGTAGTTATGGCTTGGATACAGTGGCTGAAAGATTTTTTGCATACTTTGGGGTAAGGTTAGCTTTAGTGTGACGCTTTGGATCATGGGTAATATTACAGCTGTTACCTCCATGGGTCCCCTAACAGATCCAGGCATGTGTTAAATGCCTGAGAGCCCTGTCTGTTAATACGTTTCTGATGGTCATTTCTGCTCTCCCCTCTCCAGGCGATCCAGCACCCTAGCAATGAGAACCTGCAGGAGAAAGCATGGGGTGCTGTGGTTCCTCTGGTAGGGAAGCTGAAGAAATTCTACGAATTCTCCCTCAGGTTAGGTATGTACCACACTCGGCCTACCCCTCCTAACCTCAGGAGCCCATAACTCCTGCTCGTGTCACGGTGTTGCTTGGTGTACCGCCTCTTTGCAAAGTGAGCTGAAGAGGAGATGGAAGTAATCGGTGTCGTCTGGCTGACTTATAACCATAGACTGTAAGGGGCCGGGAGCCCCATGTCTTCAAACGAATCGGTTACCGTTCCCTGCTGATTCTGTGTGAGTAGGTCGACTGCGTCTTTTACAAACTTGGCAAGGTAGGGGAATGGCCTTCACAATAAAGGTCCAATGACTTTCCCCACTGACTGAATAGGTTTAACACAGCCTGTCTCTGGTCTTTTTCTGATGGGAGAGGAGCTCATTAGCAGACTCAAATTATGCCTCTTCACAGGCATCGCAGCTGTTATGCCGGGCATTTGTTTTAAAAGCGTCTGCTCAGTGTGCTCATGTATTCTGTGAGCTTTGAGTCGTGACGATGGGAGGGAATCGTGCCCACTGAATGGTGTAAGTACAGGTCGTTGTCAACTAGTGACCGCATTCAGTTCCGATAGAACGGCCGTAAGACGAACCGGACGTAAGACGGACCGGCACATTCAGATGGTCAGGTGGCGCGATGGTAACTGCTTGATTGCCTTCATTTTTATGTCGAGATCAATGGCTTTTATTTCCTCCTGGGTAAGTCCAGGAGTAGACAAAGGCACTTTCCTCTTAGTGGACGTGTTTAGGGGTTTTGGGGAAAAACAAAAAAAAGCTAAATGTAACAATATAGCAAAACCACTGCAGGAAATAAACTGAGATCGTGCTGAATGATGCCGACTCGATGCAGCACGTGTACAGTAGTAGGAAGAAGAGAGCTGGCGTGGCGAAATCTGCCGTTTGCTCACGAGATGCAGTAGAGGTCGTAAGTCGACGACGACCTGTACTATGCGTGTAAACACCCCGAGGGGAAAGCAAACGGCACCATGGAGGATGTGGTTTACAATGTGCCGTAAACATACCGTGAAGGTATAGCTCGATAGCTTGGCCCATTCCCAGAATTCCCCTTGTTTGTATTCAGGAAACAGTCGGCTGCCTGGTATGGTACGTCGTGTGGGGGTGGTATGTTTTGTGCGGCCACACGGTGTTCTGTTACCGTGTCCTAATTGTACTAGCATGTCGCCAACGTGACGGTATGCGTATACCGGTATTTTGACTGGGATTGGTTTGACAGAGCTGGACCTGAGGAAATTTGACTGTCTGACACAGTCCAGGTAGACGGCTCCATGACACTAACAGTCAGAGCGTGCCTGTGACAGACGCGTCCTTTTAGACTTTTGCAGGCTTCTCCCCAAGATGAATCGCTGCACTATTGCATGGCGTTGCATTTTGTCGCAGGCCTTGAGATCTGATTTAATCCTGGATCTGAATGGAAAATTTAGAAAACGGGCTCCGGGGGCAGGCTGGATTCAGTCCAGATGGCACTTGTCACCAGTGACCAGAGTGCTAAAGTCAGCTTGACGTCCTGGATATCTTGTCCCTGTCGACGCTAATTTGACACTGTCAGAGATGAGACTCGTGTGTAAGCTTTCCCGAGCTCACGGTCAGTATGGAATGTTCTAGAAGCTCTCCTGAACATTTGGTTGTTATGATTGTGCTGAGTCTCGCTGTGGACTAGTGTCACAAACACATGTGATCTACACCGGATCTTCTGCGTTGACCTAGACAGGCGCACTGCAGATTAAAACTGAGTACCGCGAGAAACCAGAGCATCGCAGTGTGCATGTGTGGGAAAAGGTCCGAACTTTGAGTCTACCGGAAACTGACCTCTCTTTTTCTGTGTCGCAGAAGCGGCGCTGCACGGCCTGCTGGGGGCGCTCACGAGCACACGGTATACGCCCACACAGCATCTGGAGCGAGAGCAGGCTTTGGCCAAGCAGTTCGCCGAGATCCTGCATTTCACTTTACGTTTCGATGAGCTCAAGGTGGGTCCACCACTGCTCCTTGGGTCTGCCTCCACTGTCATCGCACTCGGCCATGATTGTCTGGCTCCCAGACACTGACTTGAACTCGGACTGAAGGTGTCTGGATTTTTCTAGAAACCTTCCAGTAACCTTTCTACTAACTGTGTTCTGAGATTCACCTTCAGATCAAAGTAATGGACTGATGCGGGATACCCGGATATGGCTGAGATGTGCCAGAAATGATCAGCCTGGGTGGGACGGGCATGGACAAGGCTGAGAAGCCCCATTCCCAAGCCCTGAAAGTTCTGATTATTTTGCTTAAATGTATCCCTGGTTCACTCTAATCAGCCAACCCTTAAACACAGTTCAACTAAAAAGTGCTGCTCCTGCCCTGGGGGTTAAAGGAAGCTGACAGGGGGGCTGGATGGTGCAATTGTCCATCAGTCTTTCACTCCAACCCATGGCGATTGGCCCACTTGTGTCTGTGCAGTGGTTATAAAAGCCAGCCGGGCAGCAAAAGGGAGACACCAGTCTGGCCTTGGGGGCAGCTGTGTGCACTCTATGTGGTGGGGGGGGCTCGGTTGTGTAACACCCACTGTACCGCTACGGACTGTCAAAATTCCACGAGGCTGAGTTTGGACTGGGGGCAGAATAGCAGAGCTGTATTTGCTCAGTGGTTTTTAAAAACAGTGTGGATGGAACAATAAAAATACCAATTTTAAAATTTAACAGAACGTCAACCCCTGATGTTTTGATGTGTTGGGTAATGAGGTCATTCTGACCCATGTCAGCCTTTTATGTTTTTGTTCTGTGCAGAAAAATGTTTCTTACCTTCTAAAGAGAATTTTTGCATTTTTCTTTCGAGCTTTTTGAGTTTGACATAATGTCCTCCTTATGGTGTTATGGCCATTTTACATTTCAAGTCCAGGACAGTAAACACGTGTTGCTGAGTCCAGTTAATTTTTTCCATTCGATGTTGTATAAATGTTTTGTTGACGTTTGATAGCAGTTTGAAAATGTCCACGCTGGTCGTGTGTACCCATGGAAACTTTTCTTGGACTGTACTATGCCTCACCTCCCTGCTGACCTCACGTCAGTGCCAGGTCACATGACACTTTAAAACATCATGTCAGAGGAGACGGGCTCTGAGCGACACGAAGCTGTCACTGAGAGCCCATGTTGAATCCCGAGGTGGGCTAGACATCCTTCTCTTAAGGTGGCCTCTGAAAGGCAGGGATCTCCAGGTCTGGTGAGCGGAGCGCTCTGGGTCTGTCTTTGCTGACAGATGGAGTCCATCTCTGCCTGCATCATCTGTCACAGATGTCAAATGCATTTCCGAGCCTGACGTAGCAGCCGGAGACAAAAGAGCTGGTGAATAATTAATAAAGATTTACCAAATAGCCCCGAGCCACAATCTCCTTAAAATCCCGTGTGGTCTCCCTGACTACCCTATGTTGACATCGCCAAGGTGGCATGGGTTCCCCGGCTCTGATACGAGTCTCCCCCTGCAGATGACAAATCCCGCCATCCAGAACGACTTCAGCTACTACCGAAGAACGTTAAACCGGATGCGAATCAATAATGTTCCGGTAAGTCTGCCCTCTCTGGGGTGTGGGGGGGCGTGATTTGATGGAGGAATGAGACGACCGTGGGCGGAGCTCTTGTGGAGAGCGGTGTTGATCTTCTCTTCTCCCGACTGGAAGGACAGTAAAGGACGTGACCGTTACCGCCCTACCTATCGTGGCGGTCAGTGAAGGCGGGAGCTCCAATTGGCGCTCAGTAGTGCGTGAACCCAGCTGGTCGCGGCCCCCCAGAGGTGGGGAGTTTTGGGGGATCACAGGAGGTCAGGCAGACACACTGAGACTCCCAGTGCACTGGAGTGTGACATACTGGTATTCCCCTCTTCACCTCCCACCCCCCACATCCCCAGGAGTACGTCCTTATGTTTTATGCGAATTTCCGACTCGCTGGTGAAGTTTTGGCTGTTTTGCAGAACACAGCAGAACCCCCCTGCCCGCCAAAGGGTGCTCAGCATTGCATGACTGAACAAAGGCTTTCACCGTCCCACCTGTGTAGAGAAGAGGGTGGAAAATACTGCCCCAAATACAGTATGGGGGAGTACGGACTTTATAAGAAGGATTTCGTTTACGTTCACATAGGCAATGGATAAACGGGGGCCGTGCAGCAGATGTTCAGGCGACCGTTGTTAGAGCACTCGGTCCATCGATTTCTTTGTCTTACGGGATGGACACGGGCGAGACCCACAGCCGAATGCCTTTTAAGACCCTCTGCGTTAGCGCAGTGTGACTCTTGAACAGCTGGTCATCTTTTTATATGGGAGCAGACGAGAGTCAGACGTGGTTCCATTCCATTATCATCTTTGCCCGATGAGCTCTGCCATGTGACCTGATAAATGTGATTTGTGGGCGTGTTGTCGGATCGTCAAATGAATACATTTTATGGCATCGTATAGCGTGATTAGTTATTATAACGTTATTGTATAACATTATTGAAATGGGTAGTGGAATTATAGCCTGAGCAATAAAAGCGTAATTAAATCCATGGCACTTTTCGGATTTCAGGCGGAGGGAGAAAACGAGGTCAATAACGAGCTGGCCAATCGAATGTCTCTCTTCTATGCGGAAGCCACGCCCATGCTGAAAACGTTAAGTGACGCCACGACAAAGTTCGTTTCGGAAGTAAGTGTCAAGCGGGGAAATGGGAGCTCGCACCGTGCATGACATCTTCATCTTCTGATTCGTGTGTCTGAGTAAACGCGTGTTTTGTGTGTGTGTGTGTGTGTGTGTGTGTGTGTGTGTGTGTGTGTGTTTTTTTTTTTTTTTTTTTCCCTAAATTAGCCCATATCTGTGTTGTGTTTAGTAGTCATGACAACTCTATAGTATCTCCCACAGTGTGATAGCATTGATCCACCTTACCAGCCTATCTCCAGTTCTTAACATGCGGCTCAAAGCAGACCATCTGGCTGTCATCCCATGCTGGTTTAATGGCTCTAGTGTCCAGTTAACTACAGTAATGAGTACTGCTTGTTGACTAACCGACTTACTAATTTCTATGTTGTCCTGGACAGAACAAAAATCTACCCATAGAAAACACGACGGACTGTTTGAGCACCATGGCCAGTGTGTGCAAAATCATGTTGGAGACGCCGTAAGTGTGTTTGCCTCTTCAGTGACCTTCTTTGACCTTCATTGACCTCCTTTGTCTCTCTAGTATGTAGTACTAAGGGACCAGACCAGGACTGGCCTGGCATGGTTAACAGAAAAGTACAATCAGCTTTGAAGGGGACAAGTCAAGCATGCGTGTGTGCCCGTGTTTGTATGTCGACGCATGTGTTCATGCGTACAGGGAGTACCGCAGCCGCTTTGCCAGCGAGGAGACGGCCTCCTTCTGCCTCCGCGTGATGGTGGGGGTCATCATTCTCTACGACTACGTGCACCCCGTCGGAGCCTTCGTCAAGGGCTCCAAGATTGACGTGAGTCTGTCTCCACCGTGGCGCGCGGCTCGCCTTTGGCACCGTGGCGGCAGACGCCCGTCTGACGGCTGTCTTTCCCCGCAGATGAGAGGATGCATTAAGGTGCTACGCGACCAGCCCCGGAACAGCGTTGAGGGTCTTCTGAATGCACTCAGGTCTGTGATCTGTGTTCGGCAAGCTGCCGGAATGGGACACTTCGTTAAACACATCAGATCTGCGGCCGTTAATGTTCCGCGCAGGACCTCGTTCGCCGAGTGGCATTTTCTGTGCAGTTCCCGGTTAATAACGTGAAAGATTTACCATGCGGCATCTCAGATGGATAAGTGAGGGGGGGATGGGCAAATATATGGGTTAGTCAAAATTTAAGTACAGTGTGATAATGGTAAGTAATGGGCTGCTTCTCAGATGGTCGTTTCCGTGGGGAATGTGAGATGTCCCGTCAAATCAAGACACACAGTAAAGAGGAATGAATCATTTTTCTATAGTTTAATGGGTCTGTGGTTTATGATTAAACCGGATTATCTCAGTGAATTAGCAACAGTCAAAAGCTGTCTTTAATATCATTTAACCAGCTGGTTCTCCGCCGCCTGTCGGTGTAACCGGGTCCTTGAATTAATCGGATTGCGGTGAGCACCGAAGAATGAATTCCATTTGCTCGTTCCTTTGCAGGTACACCACCAAACATCTGAACGACGAATCTACCTCCAAAAGCATCAAAGCCATGCTGCAGTAGAGCCCTGTTAAATGCATCCGGGAGACAGTATTCTCGAACGGCCATGCACAGAATGTTTAAAATCCATACGCAACCGCCTCGCTCCCCCCATTTCTGAGGAAAATGTTCTTGCTACAAACTGTCTTTTCTGTGCCAAAATTTTAACTAAAGTGCTGAAGATTTTTTTTTATGCTTTCAGAAAAGACCACGGATCTTCTGGCAGCTATCGTTGCATAATATTTCTGAGTTTTTTTCATATATGAGAGGGAGAGTAATTTGACTTGAAATAAATAGACTTAAAAATATATCCACATTATTTTTGTCTGATCTGATATTTAATTGTCTCCTCTGCTTGTCTGGACTTCTTTCTTACCCTATTTAAAGAAGTAATACTTTTTTTTTTTTTTTTTTAGGTTTTGTGTCAATGAAAATATTGTTTTAAATTATGTTTTGTTATAATGAAAGGTACCTGGACAATAGAAATTACTGAGAGTGCACTGCTCATGTTGCAGAATTCCTAATTATTTTTATAAGTGTTTTTTTTTTTTTTTTTTTTTTTTTGGGGTGATATTCTGCATTTGAACATTAACCTTGGGACTGATGTGTGATTCGAGCGTTAAAAATACTTACAAATGCCTGTAAATGGATGATGGAAGCTCTTGACTTAAATAAAAATGCTTTTTGTTTTTTCTACTGCCTGTCATCCGGTTTGTGTCACATTTCGGTCTTTGTAACGAGAGATGCTTCTGATCTAAGTGGCTGTGCTGGTGTGGTGGGGAAAATTGTTTGTGCGCTCATACACTCCTGTCACCAGAGATGTAAACACAGACTCACTCACAATGCATCTCGCAACTTTCAGCTGCACCCCAATGCAAGTGTAAAAAAACAATAAAATAAAAAATTTGGCATCTTAAATTTCTGGACAGTGTTTAAAAAAAAAAAAAAAAAAAAGTCCTCAAGGTTAGAAAAACACGTGTGTGGTAGAGAAGGGGTCTTGGCTGTCATGCTGTAGGAGGTTCTGTAGGTATAAATGATTCATTAGTTTATCCTCACGAGATTCCCTGTTCATCGTTCATCCCTGTGTTTTTGTGGTTGAGGCTCTCTCTCCCCACTGTAACAATAATATTAGTAGATTTCAAGTAAGTGTGCCACACCATAAATCTACTGTACAAATCGGTTCTTGCCGTAAACCCTCTGGGAGGTTTCAGGGTGCAGTTAAGAATGACTGTCCTGGAGTGGGTGGCAATCCTTCACCAAACAGAGGTGCATCGGGACTGGAGTCAATATCACAGTTTGCCGTTTGATTTTCAAAGAGTCCAGATGTTTACGGTGAGGTCTATTCTAACCAAATGTAGGCACTGACACACTGTTGCAGAAATCCTATTCTATAGAGAGGATGTTTGTCCATCATTCACGGTGGAACTCACAGGTTTTCTTATTTTGTTCTATGTGTATTTTCATATTGACCTAACAAGTCAGAAAAGAACTGTGTACCCCACCTTGTTGGTTTCCAGTACACCCTTGAGATCTCGGTCCAGAGCACACCACGAGGTAACTTGAGGCTTTTTTTTGAAAGAGCCAGTTTTACCCACTTATATGGTTAAGTACTTGGAGAATTTAGCAGGAGTTGCCACTCACGGTTCCAACAGCAAGCCCTTCTTGAGATCCAAACAAGGGGGTCAGAGCTGTGGTAGATCTTCGTTCCTCTTCTTGTTTCCCCTTAGCATGCTGAGTCCTATCTCACAGAAATCTCCTACTTCCAGCCAATATTCAGCACCATCGAGCCAGCAGACACTGTTAGCCTTACCAGGGAGTTTCATAACTCTGACTGAGGACTAATGAATATATTATCTGAAGCTCAATAAGTTGATACACTGAGTCACCTCCCTGTGTTGTGTCTTTTACCTAGGACAGTCACACACCTCATACGTTTAAATGAGCAGTGGATATTTCTGCATGATTTGATGCTGTCATGACTGTCACTACAGTCGTTGCCAGTTTCTCCATGTACATGCGGAGGTGTGACATTTTTATAAACATCCAAGGTCTGAAGGGCCTGTGTCGTTACAACATTTCTTATTTACTCTTTTTTTTTTTTTTGCAGCTTGGTATTATTTTTACCGAAATGATTCAGGTCAAAAGAGCAGATTTTTAACCTGCCTCTTTAGTTTAAATTCTTAGCGGCTGAGCCATTGAACCGGCTTCCGCGCTTTGTGACATTTAACAGGATGTAAATCCTCCAGCCTCCAAGTTTCATTCATTGCCTTTTCC
Organism: Gymnarchus niloticus; assembly: GCA_009936485.2. NCBI lineage: Eukaryota > Metazoa > Chordata > Actinopteri > Osteoglossiformes > Gymnarchidae > Gymnarchus > Gymnarchus niloticus. Next base: position 5,309,127 of record JAACJT020000064.1, on the reverse strand, counting down.
TTTTCATTCCCACATCCCGTAATTAGCTCATTTTATAAGCCCCCTTCCTCTCCACCCCTCCCCCCTTTGTCGGTCTGGATGCTGAGTAACCGAAGCAGCTGTCAGCAAGGTGGCCAGCATTCCTATAATGCAGCGTGGCCCTGAGACTCCGTTTCCAGCCCACCGGATGGAATGTTGGGCCTCTGCCCATTACTCATTGGTTCTCGACAGTCAGCTGATTTCCTTGGCGTCACGAAAAAAAAAAAAAAAAGGAAATAATTCAGCTGGCTTCTCATCCTCTGGGAACGTGACGATGGGGCTTGTGGAAGGGCGACCTCAGCCTGAGCGAGCACGACTCTCCAGGCGCTCGTAACCCCTAAGATGGTCGGCATTTTCGGCCCTCGTTTTTCTCAGCCAGTGGCAGTTTTACTTCCAGATCCATCGAAAGAGCTTCCTGCCTGTTCTGAGGACACACCTCCAACACGGACGAAATGTCAGCTGGCCTCTGTTTAAACCGGTGCTGCTTGACCGTCCGTCACACTTGTGGCTGACAGCCAAAGACAACATCGCATGTCTCCTGCCTTCCTGTAAAGCAGAGGGCCCCCGTGAAACAACCTCCCGGCATGTGGCACTGAAATTACTGTGGTATGTTCTGGTGGCATCACTTCCGTCTCCAGGGTCACATGGAGCAGGCACACGTGCTGCCCACGGGCCAGACATTCCACAAGCGTCAGCCTGGCTGTGTCAGGCCCTCATCAGTGCGCGATCACACGCCTTTTCTGATGCTGTCACCCTTCTCATAAGCCCAAAGTGTGAAACTCTTCAGCTTGACCGTCCATTACAGTTCATGAAGTGAGAGTGAGATAACTGCCAAGAAGACTTAAGATCACAGTACATTTCGATGTGCTAATATTTACTGACAAGTTTGGGTTCTTTGGTTCTCTTACCCAGTCATGTTTTTGTAATCGAACATTATCTCATATAGTCTTATTCCAGCACTGAAGTTTCTGCAGGCTTTAAAAGCTATTTATTTCTCATAATACATGATATTTTCAATGAGCTGCCACTTCCTGACCTCCGTAATCAAGCGGAAAAAATTAACATCCCACGTTTGTCTGTATTCCCATCTGTTGGTGTGGACTGTGATTTACACAACATCAACTGTCAGGGGACAGAGGAGGAAATTAAATTGCCCCCCCATACTTCTCAGAATTCCCACGTGAATTTCTGGAACTCTGAGGGAGCTTCCGGAATAGCCTAGACACACAGTTCTAAAGAAGACTGAGTTCTGAAGAACAGCCCAGCACTCTCCTGCGGCACACAGACCGAGCAACATGGCTTCTCCTGACCAGCCTGTGTCATTTGTCACTCGTTAAATGTTTAAAGCTTGGGATCCCCTTGGCTCGAGACTGCTCGTCCTGCCTCCCTCAGTGTAGCAAGTGGGTAAATGACATGAGGATGAGGCACGACGAAGGCTGACTAACACTGGATGACCCTGACCTGACTCAGATTCCCGCCCCCTTTAGAGTGCGGCAAATAGCTATGCTGATTTTCAGTGCTAAACACGCAAGGCCTGTTATTAATACAGAATTTCCTGGACATCCTTGAGATCTGAGAGCTACTCTGCATCTGAATGTTGCCAAGCGTCTGAAAAATCATGAAAAGGGGGTGCGTCATAGCTGGAGATGGGGTGCCCGGTGCGTCAGAACGTTGGGGTTATGGCAGGCCAGACGTGGCTTCTGTTTCTGGCTTGGCTGCGATCCTGAAGCTTCCGAAGTACCTTTGCTGAGCCCAAGTTCTTGTGTCGCTCAGAATTTCTTTTGGAATAAGTGCTAAAGACGAAAGATTTATTAATCAACACGGCTTCGAAACACGACGTCATCCCATGCTTTCCGTAACACTCCAATATCTGTCATGTTTCAGCTTCAGAAAAACCCTTGATAGGCTTCATCTATGGAAACGGTGAGAAAAACCGTGTGATGTTCCACGCGGCCTACTCCGCAAATCACCAGGCCTTTGGGAGCAGCCTCCCACGACTTCCAGACAGAGGGATGAGCCAGCTGGATGTGACAACTGGAAAATACAAAAATCTACCCATCCATCCATGGTCAGAGTTTGAGCTGTTGACAGTGTACGGTGTGGGGTTGCGGCCCACGACAGCTGCCTGTGGCACTGCCACCCAAAAGAGAACCCCAAATTAGACCTGTTTTTGGCACACTGCCCACGTTCCTAAACAGCTCTTTCCCACCGGACTATTGCTAGCCAGAACGAAGAGTCATTCGATTCGGCATGTCACACATGGTGGCATGTCATGAGCACTCCAGCACCACCGTGAAGATCCACTTGGTGCTCACGTGACTTGTCCCCAGCTTCAGCCAAACCGGTGCTCGACTCGATCATTATGATAAAAGGGAAAACAAGCTGGATTTTACTGGTTGTAATTTATTTCCTGATGCCGATGCTAGTGCAATAATCCGTGAATGACGGGGTAGCGTCTCTTCTGTCAGGTGTCCTCGAATCCTGAGATCTGCAGGTGGCAGCAGAAGCACGTTAGATCGACAAGGGGGAGATGCCTCATTTACGGGGGACCACACGCAAGCCCAGTAACTATTGACCCAGTAATTTCATTTTTCTCAAAAATAAGAAAAAGCACTTGAGCATTTAGAATATCAAGCTGACACAAATGGAATGCGGTCTGATAAAGGACAGTATTTATTCTGGCACTTTTGGCTGAAGTGTTTTAAGGAGATGACACAGAACGTTCCGTCGGGCAAACTTTGGTGTATTGCATATTCATATCTGTTTCCTGTGCCTGTAACATGGCAGAGTTATGGTCTCCAGAACCGTTACAAAAAATCAGTAGCTGCTTGTGTAACTTTTCATCGTGTAATATCTGATATGTGCTTATTTCCAGCATTTTTTTTTTTGATGTGCTAAATGTTCACACTTCCTTTGCTGTAAGTCAAACTGACAGAGTTGTGGGTTTTGGTTCAATATCTGGATGGAAGCCCACCACCCTGTTCCAGTAACCCCCCCACGGGACAAGAGCCTTATCTGGTGCCGTAGGCCTGTGCTCTGCCAGCGGTGCGTTTGCTTTGGGAATTTGGGAATTGGGCTTGAGGAATACCGTATGAAATCTGCGGTTAAAGGTGACCTCGGAGCTATTTAAAATGAGCACATGCACTGTGCGTTTAAGTAACGTGACGTATTGCCATTATGGTAAACCATTAAGCCTAAAGCCAGGAGTGAGTGATGTAAATGCACGCCACTCTACTCAAGATGTTGTTCTAATTCATTTCCCTCCCATATATCTTCTAGGGTGTTCTGGATTCCTTGAGAATGATTTAACGGCCTCATCCACGCTTCTGTTTTTAAAAACTGAGTAGTTACAATTCACACCTTCAGACGTTCCATTGATCCCTTTGTGGTATTGAATAAGCACTAGTTAAATAAATGAAAATAAAAATTAAATCTTGACTAGCCGATCTTCCCTCCGCTCATAGCTACAAATGCTTTTCCGGAATATCTCAATTCAGGCAGGTGTTGTAACTTCAGGTAAAGCCCAACCTCATCGTGACCTTGTGTGATTCGAGGCCCGTCCTTATGTTTTGTGATTTAGGCTATTTTCACTTTCAGTGTGAATATCGCTGCCTTACAATTTCAGTTTAACTTCCACTTTAGCTCAGCTTTAACCCTTAAGCATCTCTCTTTTTCGTTTGAATAAACTAAATTCTGTATAATGACTGTATAACAATGACAGCAAAACGAAGTAGTTACAGGAATACGTTCCATTGCTGGAGGGTGCACAGACATTTCAAGCTTGATTATCAGCTTTGACTTAACATGTTCTTTCCAAGAAAGCTGCAAAAAGCATGCTGTTATCTCAGTGACCTACTGTCACTGCAGGCTCGTCTGAATTTGCAACACAGTTGAAGGATGCAAACCCTGCAGATAAAGATGACATAGATGCGAATTCTCCACACTCTCACCTGATTATGGGTTACTAATTGCATGGCATAAAAGCCTCAACAGATATTTATTTTACTAATTAATGTAAATGCAGGATGGAAAATTAACACTAGGTGCATCCATTTTTAAATGGTGCAGTTAATATTTTGCATGTTTACATCTGTGTATGATATTTTAGCTTCCCCTGATGATGTAATACCAACAAACATATTAATGTTTAACATACTCCTCCCTGGCTTCCACACGTACCCTCTTACATTCATTATTATATTAATGCTGAAAATACAGCTGAAATGATATCTGGCATTTTAGCTGCTGTATTTAATAGGCATGGAAATAGGAAGCCAGGTAAACTGTGTAATCCCCTGTTCTAACGGGGAATTTGTAAACTAATTTACAAGCTAATTAATATTTACTGTCATCTCTTTACAGTACTGAGCTTCATATATTTAAGAAATAAGTTTGCATAATTTACATTGAAAAGAATCGTAACACCTTATCACCAAATCAACGATAACAGTGGGGCGTATTTACACTGAAGTGGATATCTGCCCGGGGGGAGGGATGAGGTGGGGGAGGTAAATGTATGATGTAATGCACTTAAAGCATGCTGATCCTTCTTCCCTTTGGCATATCCACTGGTCTTTTCCCTGCAGTACTTACCTAAATGTACACCATCACTTGGGAAATCCTCTATCAGACCAAAATGAAAACGTTGGCCCAAAAGCTGAGCGCCAACGTGGGTTAACCCCAGGTGCTCCATAGTAAAAAGCACAATGTGTCTTTACTGAATTTTACTTGGCAGGAGTGAAGATGAAGGTTAACTGACAAAGTATGTCCTACACAGATTTCCCTTGCAGATAGGGTGCTAATTCTTAGAAGGCCTGGGGTGGAGAAAGAGGAAGGCGGGGAGGACAGAGAGAAATGCATTGAGAACAGAGGGCACGGTGGTGAGAACAGAGGGAAAGACAGTAAGAACAGAGGGAAAGACAGTGAATACAGACAGACAGGCAGTAAGAACAGAGGGTAAGGCAGTGAGTACAGACAGAAAGGTGGTGAGAACAGAGTGATGTCATACAGCTCTCCACAGCACCCCGTCTTGAGTGTCAAGAGGAACCAGACTACTGCAGCCTCTCTGTCACCTACTGTGCATCTGAAGTTAAGGAAGAGTGTAATGACCAGACACTGTACCCCATCGTCATATGCCGCCTCAGTCATCTACTGTTATAATTAAACTGGCTGGCTCATGTGTCAGCTTCAGCAATGCAAATAGTGCCAAAAACCACGACTGGGCCGTGGCATCGTTAGAGGAGGTATCTCACTGTCGCGGCATGCTCGTGTGTTTAGGCTGACAAAGAGGTAGAGTTGGTGATGGAGAAAAATGGCCTGGAAAGTGGTGCAGGCAGAACCCCCATGGTACTGGATGTTCAAAATTCAGCAGAGTAATGAAAAATTAGCAGGGTGAAGGAATTAATATCAACTTCTGCTCTTTGTAACACTGCTCCCACCTTTTCCTTGGAAATTAAAATGTGCAAACATATTTGTTTATTCAAATGTACAAAGTCTGGTTCGTATAGGAAAACACTTTGCTCACTCTGCTTTGAATCGTAAAATTCTTCCGACCAAAGAATAACGTATGACTGGGCAGAGATGGAAGAGTCTATATCCCCATGGGGGTGTAACCTGAGTCCCCTTCGATGCTTCTTGAGAAGGTGGGCCTCTACCATTATTGATCCGTAGTGTTGTATATTCCCTTTGTCCCCGTGTTTTAGGGCTACTGTTGTCGTGTTGTCTTCCAGTCATGCCCATTGTTCAGTGGACGGTCTCCCCTACTGCAGTAGTTCTGCCCGACAGCCATGTCCGTATTTGCATTTGTCCAAAGTTGCAGACTCCAGGGCACACTGGTAGAGCCATGATGTTTGCTGAATTTGAAGGATCTACTTGACATCCAGTGCTGCTTAACCTACGTGGCTTTAACATCGAACTCCACTGTATATGTAAACAGCAGAGGAGAAATATTCATGTAAACATACAGTATATGTGTACTCTAATACCGATGTACCTCAAAAATGTCAAGTGGATAACATGCCTCTACCACCCTGCTGAAAAAAAAACAAAGGACGAGCTAAGGATGATACAGCGCTTTGTGTTTAAAGGTCACACACACAAGTCAACAGAGACCTTCTGGAGTTATTATGGTGAAGCCTTGAGAGAATTTAACATGATCTCTTACACATGATGCTAAGAGAATGTGGAGTGAAAGGTAGACCGCCTGTCTCAGCTGAACCGTCCCTCGAATGGTCTCTACCTGATGGCATGTGGTCCTGACCTAAGAGAAGATCTGGAAAAACTCTCTTAGTCAGTGAAAATGCATATATTCCCACCTTCACTTTACTCAGAAATATCCATCTATTTCTCAGCGGTCCCAAGAAAAGGTCTGACTTAACTGATCACATGATTTCAGATATACTGTGTCATCATGAGACCCAGCAGAATGTCCCAGTGTCGTCTAACTGTCGTCTGTTATCTTCCCGCAGAGTACATATTTGTTTAATTCAGTCTGTGTCTCCTGTGATAACCTGCATTAAGGTTATTGTTTCTTTTTTCAGGAGATTGGGAGACTAGTCTTCTTTAATATGAGTCCCTCTGAGACTGTTCAAGTGCTGTTAGTGTGTGTCTTTAACTAAAATGCCAGGACTCTTGTGCAAAGTGACTGTGCAATGCAATTTCAATGGAATGACCTTCTGTAAATGCCAGATGTAAACCACAGCCCTATTGCACACCAACAATGCTCTTTGTATTTCTGACAAAGACCCCCTCCCATCTGCAACTCACACTAATTTCATATTTATTTTTCAATAATCATGTCAGTTTTAGATATTTTATTCATCTTGGCAAAATATCGAATTATTCATTACGATGCTGGCACAGATTTCGGTCATAGGTCTAATTCTTGAATCATGTGCTGTCATAATTCAAATGATTCCGTTTTTTGATGGGCAGTTGGTTAAAGAGAGATTGTGTTAAAAGGGTTTGAGTTAATAAGCTCGAGTTGGCTTACTTCTGTGAATATGCATTTTTTTCCAAACTGCATTTCTTTGTCTTGAAAGTGTCCGGTTTTATGCTTCAATCTAATATCATATGGCACCTTGTGGGGCAAATTATTGATACTGGCTGTACTGCTGGCTTTCACTGTTAGACAGTCGCTGCTTTGCTGCCTGGTGAACTTTGTGTTCCAGATGGCCAGCTGGCTCATGTTAACTAATGGAATCATCAAAGGCCTTTTTAAACCAGCTGGGCTGAAGCGTGGAGTGTTGAAGAAGGAGAGTCTGTGAAAGAGGGTGTTAGACAGAGAGTGTAGCAAAAAATAATTACGTTGTGTGGATGTTTTAGTGTGGTCCTCATTTTAGTTCTGTTAAATGCTGTTTACTGCCTTCTAAAAAATGGTGTCTTATTGGTTTACTTTTTATAACTATCTGGCTATTGAGAATTTCTCTTGGAATTTGCTCTGAGTATCTGTCCAACTTATCTTGCTTTGTACCTCGATTTCATGTCAGTTTAAATGGTCCGTAAGATTTCACTACGATGTCTAAATATGAAACTGTCCCCCTGAGAAGAGTCGTTTCTAAATCTTTGTCGAGGCAATTCTGACCCAACACTGGGACAATCAACTTTTTTATGTCCATAGGGTTTTCCATGAAATGCTCTCACTTTCTACAAACGCTGCATCCAGGGGGGGACTCCTGATATGCTCTGCATGGGGGGAAACCTGTCTTTGTGCTTCGTTAACCCCTCTTCTAGCTGATTCAGAAATGAGTTTCTGAAAGCAGTTTGACCAAATGGAATGGTGGTAAACCGCAACTTAGAATTCTGGTCCTTTTTATTTGAAACTTGTGTGTGACTTGTCCAACTCCTTTGTCTAGCTGATGTGATAATACTTTCTGGTTAAATGTTGCAGAGGGGATGATAAAAAAAAATGGTACTTTTTCCTGTCTTCTCGTGGATCTCTCACCTTAGGTTCAGAACCTGTTTGAATCCTATACGTTTCATACTTCTCCCATTAAGGAGGCTATGCATGCAAACAGGTGTGTTGACAGCCCTTAAGTCCCCAGTGGTGGTTCACGCTGGTGACTGTGTACCTATAAGTGAGAAGAGACAAGAGTAACACCCTCTGCTGCCATGATTTACATGGTGTGGGTATTCAGACAAGTTGGGCCGTCTAGTCTCTGGTCCTCGTGCCTCCCGTTGTCTCTGCTTTTCACCGTTTAATCTAATCTCCCAGTGAGGGGTAAGGCTTGTACCTCCTGGCATGGAGGGGAGGCATGTGGCTGGTTGGATTCGCCAATCTTGCTGACCCAGATGCTTCCTGCCGGTATCTCGGCCTCTGACTGCCGGTCTGGCCCATGCCCCTGATGCTGAGCACAGAGGCAGATTGGGAAAATGTGTAGCAATGAAACCCTCGATTCCCAAATCCAGGCCTGAAATGTCCTCAATAAAACTTCTCGGTATTGTCAATACCCACAGCTTACATTTGTAGGGCTGCCATGCTGGAGATTATATCTTTCTCAGTTTGTCAGTAAGGGAGTCCTGTATTATTGCCATTTGATGCAAGGTCATTGCTGTTCACTGCACTGTACATGTTATTCTGGTAAATTGTTTACAGTTTGTAAGAAATGTACTCCATATCCAAAAGTATGTGGTCACTAGTTAATAGGGGGGGCATCACATACTTAGTGATGTAGAAACTTCTAGAAGCAACAAGAGATGAAATGCGGTCACAAAAGCGACCACTGACCAGTGATTGCTTGACTGCTGTGATGAAGAAGACCAAGTTGACCTCTCTCGTGAGGAAGCTTATCTTGCAGGGCTGCATGTTTGTCGAGTGTAGTTTTCTCAACATTTTACAAACCCAAACTTTTAGCATCTCAAGGCTTCTTTGGAGAATTATACATTATGCAGTAACTTATGGTCTAAGAGATGTAACACCCACCCTGAGTTCACAGCATACGGACCCCCCTGTATGAAGAATATTAATGTGTGCTTGGCACACCTGTCAGTCATTAGTGCCCACGTTTAATTGGATTAATGTCTCTATTTATGGCTTTTATCTGGTGCTGAGGCTTGAAAATCATCTACAATACTGTATTTTCAAAGGCTTGGGTGCTGACAGTGGGCCTCCAGAGATCTACAAGCTGTTTCTCTTGCACACTTCTCTACTTCTGATTCCAAGAAGTGATCCACTTACCTGAAGCTTCCAGCACACAGTCCTATGTTTGAACTGTAGACTACAGAGGCAAAGCATCTCTTCCTATTACTGTTCTGTCCCATCCATCCATCCATCCATCCATCCATCCATCCATCCATCCATCAACTTTCATCTGTTCATCTTGGTTCAAGGTCACCAGCTCTGTCTCCTTCAGGAAACCACCATAGATGCTGGCTATCTAAGACAAAAGCCACCCAAATACTTTGAACTCACAAAGTCATTCATGAATGGGCAAATGGTGAAACTGAGTAACTCGTACAGAGAGTGATGTGCAGGTAATATCAGTCTCAAGACAGTTATAACTGAAATAACTTCCGCATAGTTCACCCACAGTTTCTCTTAACTGAAGCTGACAAACACATCGCATTTCACAGACTGTCGCACATTTCCATGATTGATCTGTGTGCTTGTATAGACTTGAGCTCAGCGGGCCCATGTTAAGTTAACGATCTGCATGTCGAACAACCTGGGTTACACCTGAGATGGCTTCGAGTCGGAGATTAGCGATGCACCACATGTCATCGTTCGCTATGAAGAACACAGGGTTGGCAGTAGGTAGCCGTGTCCCAAGGCCCACGCCCATGTGGCAGCTCAGGCTGCGATGGCCAGAAATTCAGCAGAGCCATCCATCTTCAAATCAGCTTGCTGGGTGTCACGGCCTGTCACGCCTCTCCTGTCATACCTTCTGCCACAGAGGTGCTGACACGTGCAGCGTGACTGATGAAAACCGAAGAGCAGTGTGCAGCACTGAAAACCGCAAATTTTAAAGCGCATTTCAGGAGACTCGTGCTGAAGAACAGGCACTAAAAGTGTTGCTTTTTTTTTGGAAGCAGTAATCTGTGATATGCAGGATTAGCCCATTCACAAGTTAGCCTGCTTGCTAAAGAGCAGTTTAATAATTTCATTCAGACTGACAGTTAACGCTACACATAAAAAAAAAACAGTTTTTGATTTGACTGTTGCCAAACCCCTAACATTGCACCAGAAATAAGTTCAGAAAGAAAATGACCGTTTATTCCGTGTCAATGAAATATGAAATTTGACAGCAGCTTGCCAATCTCACAACCGGGACTGTGGGAAACAACTCTCATCTCTTTTCCTCCTTACGAGGCTGAGTCACAAGCCACGCGTGTTTCATGAATGGGTGGCCGTACGGTCGGCAGACGTTGTGAAACATCCGCGCGATCCTATTCTGAGGAGGGCTTCCTGCCAGTGCTGCGTGGCTTGGAGGCGGTGTGGTCTGTAAGGGAGACAGCGTGAGGGCTGGCCTTTACGGAGAAAGGGGAAGTTAGGCCACAAAATAGGAAGTGTAAAAGAGAACCATATCATTCAAAAAAAAAAATAAAAAAAGGACAACTGGAGAACTAGCGCCTGATAGCAAGCTAACAATAAGACAGAGCGTGAACTTCATTCACAAAAATGTTCCAAAAGTATGTCTCTGAAGATCATTGTTGAAGATCTAAATGTGACTTCATATCACATTGTTGACATCTGGCCAGGGCTGGATGTTTGAGTCTCACTTCAGCCCTGCATGTGTGGAGTTTGTGTTCTCCCCGTGTCCCATAGGTGTCCTGCAGGTATTACGGTCTCCTCCTGCAGTCTATAGACATACAGGCTTACTATTGACTCTAGTAGAGTGCACATGCCCTGCAATGGCCTGACGTTTTTCCCAGCGTTTACCCCAGCCTCGTACCTTCTGACGCCTAATATAAGCCCCTCATCATATGCAGAATTAGCCCTTACTGGATAAGTGGTGAGAGATGATAGATTGGAAATTATTTTCAAGACTGCTCACATCCTACATCTACAATGTAGTAACCTGGCCTCACCTGGTGCAGCCATACAATTAAACATGTCTGCATAACACCTGGTGTCATGAGGCAGGAAGGATCAGACCGGTTTTGTAGTAATGCACACCGCAAGCCTGTGAAGCCATCCGCTAGTCTACATCTGAGAACCATTAGCTGGTCGTTCGGTTGGGTAGCGCTGCAGACCTGCACCGCTAGGAAGGCGGTTTGAATCCCATGTCAATTTGTTGTGCCTGCAGTCGGCACGTTTTCTCCATGATGTGATGTACTGTCAGCTTGATGTGGGCTGGGTAGAAGAAAGCGAAGCCAGTGCTCCCATTAGATTGACGTGTGTTGATAGTGGCGTTTAATGTAGCAAAGGTATTACCGCGGTCTCAGAAGATGGAAGTCGGCATTAAGGTGAACACTGTACACTTTAAACTGCCCTCTGTTACTGAATGTACACACTGTGCACTTATGCTTGGATGGTTTGCTGTTTGCAGCGTGGGATTGACTTTATTATTAAACCTTTTATAGTGGTCAACATTTGCCTGATAAGCTGACGCCAGTGTGGCAGCCAGTGTGCTTTTGTCGGTGCATTTTTGTTGCGTGCATGCATTGACTCGAACTTTGGTGGTACTCCTGCAGGGGGAGCAGTAACCTCAACTTTGCCTTGTCAGCATAAGCATCTGCTTTGGGTAAGTGATGCTTTCTCTGATCTCTCTGCCTACCCCTCCGCTGGGACAGTAACCTGCAGCCTTCACTGAAATGAGCAGTTCTGTCTTGCGGGAAAAATCTCACCATCCTTCTAGTCAGTACACGTGGACATACAGTCTGAATGGATTCCTGCAGGAGCACATAGCAAATACTAATGTGAATAAAGGCCATGTTAATACTTTATTAATGAGTGGTACAAATGGTCCAGACTTCTAATGTCGCTCTCCAGTGTTGCTGTGGAGCTGTCTAATGACAGCATCCATGACCCTGCATGGACCACTGACCCAGCCAGCTATCCTGAAATGCTGGCAAATAAGGAGACAGGTTACAGAGAGAGAAAGAGGGGGAGAGGAGGAGATGGAAAAGGAGGGAGAGAGAGAGACAGGGAGAGGAGGAGACGGAAAAGGTAAGAGAAAGAGGGAGGGAGACAGTGAGAGGTGCAGAGTGAAAAATGGAACGGGAAAAAGAGATAGATAGATAGATAGATAGATAGATAGATAGATAGATAGATAGATAGACCTTTTTTGAAGAGAAGGAGGGAAAGAGCAGGAGGCAAGAAGATGGAGAGAAGGAGGGATAAAAGAAGAGAGAAAAGGTGGGAAATGGAGTGTGGTAAAGAGAAAGAAAAGAACGGAAAGGAAAAGTGGGAAAAGGAGAGGGGAGACAGAAAGACCGAGAAGCGTACAGATGGGGAAGGAAAAAGAGGACATAGAAATAGAAGTTGAGGCCCCGCCCAGAGCACACAGCCTGGCTGGAGCCGAGCTGGACCAGCTGAAAGTATCTCAGATATGAGGCTTCATGGTGGGGAGTGGGTATTGATCTGGGGGTTGGGGGCTGGTGGTCATGCTGGTAGAGGTCCTCATTGCTGCTACGCCTGTGCCCCCGTCTTGCCCTGTGCTACGCAGACAGAGAGAGAGAGAGAGAGAGACAGACAGATCAGCTCATAGTGGGCTTACACTCAAAACATGCTTCTAGCTCACAATCCTGGTTTCTCCTCCACGTATTTTTAAATATCAGACTGATCGATGATTAGTTTAGCTAGGATAACTACAGAATAGGATTTACTGCTGATCACCTCTCATCAGCACACTTTACTGTCCCATGAGCATCATTCTGAGCCTTGACATCCTCCTCCTTCCTAACCATCGACTTTTCTTTACACGCTGAATAGCTTGTTTCCATGGTCTGGATGTTTCTTTGCATGTCCTGTGTCCTTTCTATTCAGGTCAGGTGAATGTACATCACCTCACATGCCTGAGCCACACAACAACACACAAAACTTTTCTTTCTTAACGCGGATGCTCCATTACAGGGAGTGTATAAAGCAAAATAAAACCTGTTTGTAGTAACTGCTTGCTGGATGGGCTCTAAGCTTTAAAGTTTCTGAGAGAGAATGGAAGTTTCCGGAACAATCCTGGACTCTTATTTGCTTTTCTCTCAAATTGCTGCAAAGCAAACATCCATTTACTGTTACCTTGGTACAAGCAGTGTTTTTTTTTCAACATTTAACAAAAGTGCTGATTCATCAAGTAAATAGATGTTTCCGATGAGCTTCGTTTCAGTTATGTGGGCAGGACTAAAGTCAACAAACTCCTTCACTGTTCCTGATATCGTTATCCTGGAGCCACACACACACACACACACACACACACACACACACACACACACACACACACACGTTGTCAGCTCTCCGCTGGCTTCCTTGGGTGGAGTGAGGTTCAAATGTAAAGGAGCATAGGAAGAATGAAAAATTGGCACTGATGAAAACTAGAAATATTTCCAGCACTGCTAGAAAGACCTTGCTGGCCCTGGGACCCCTGCATGGTTTCTCTGTGGCCCTTGGGTGGCCCTGGGCCGTGGCAGATTGTGAGGTGGTGATCGGCTGCCTGTGAACCTGGGGTCCTGTTATTCTATTGTTCTTAGCTTTAGGAAATGAGAGAATTAATGGTACTTTATTGTTCCTGTAGCCAGTGTAGGAATGTCTGACCTGTGTAGGTAAATTGCCCCCTTTGAGGAGGTCAAAGGTCAGCATGGGTGGATTAGGATTCGCATTCTCCTACAGGCCGGGGGTGGGGCTGTTATGGATGTCACTATTTCTCTGAGATCGGCTGTCAGCCTGTCCTCCCTGAAGGGGTTAAGATGACGTGTGAAAGTTCACTGCCTGTCCTGTGCAGCCCGACAGAGCCCAGGACTTTATCACGGAAATACCTGTTACTTTATGCACAATGACCTTCAGACATGCAAAATCTAAAATGAATAATATTTAATTGAAGTGAAGAATAAGAATCAGAAACAATATTGATGTAGCACTAAATAAAAGCACAAAGAGTCGTTTACAAATGCTCTCAATAATCATCTCTATCTGACAGTAATCTATTCTCAGCTTTTGAAACCTTTTCTCTCCGGTTGTACACTCTTGACAGATGTGTTTTTTTAACCCCTGTAAGAACTTGGCTCTTTCTGCCGTAAGCCCTGTCCACATCTGGCACGGAGGCCCCACTGACCCAGCTGTCCTGTTTCACCTCCGTCACGAGTGCTCGGTAAAAGCCAGTGTTATCCGCAGGTCTCAGCCCGCGTCTACAAACGAGAGTGACAACGTCTCCAGGACACAAAACTCGCCGCTGATTCTGGGGGGGTCTTTTTCCCTACAGTCGCCCATGTGCCGCTGACATACAACACAGCACGCGTATGACGAACATCACAGAGCAACCTTGAACAGGCAGGGCCCGACCACAACCGATCAATGGGTCAAGCAATTGGGCTTTGACTATTTCTGGGCCTGGTGCAAGTCTAAGGTAGACTGAAAGAGTCCAGTCAAAGATACTTTCACAACGGCCGTTTTTTGTGCAGATTGCGGGCAATGCGGCTCCTAAACTGAAACACGCAGGTGTATATGTGATTTTGAACTCGATGGACTTGTGGAAGCCCTTCACAGTTATTGATGTCAGGGCATCCAGGCTCATTTTTTAGGCAAATTTGAACTCAAATGATACTTTATAGCCTGGTTGTGGCAGTAGTGGTACACAGGGATTCCTTAGTTCTCACATGTCCCATCCTGCTCTCTATAAAACACACACACAAAGGTGAGAACGAAGCAATTTATCTAAGACCCATTAGAGCTGGCTGATATAGTCACTGTGGGATTCAAACTGGTGACCTTCTGGGAACAGACTCCAAACATGCAGAGCCCCACACCGCCTAATAAAGAAATAATTACCTGGCCCATGACGAACTTGAACGTGGGACATGGTGCTGACGTATTGCTAGACTTAGGGTTGTCCAGCTAGTCTTTAATTTTGCATCTAAAATCAACAGATTATTTGACTTTTTGTTTTTTACAGAATTGCAAAAAGGACAACGTATGTTTAAATTAGGGATTTAAACACAGCATTTAACGATCGTTTCATGACTCAGTGCTCTCAGATGGCCAACATTTTATATTTACGTTTTGGCTGTAAACTGTGTAGACATACATATACAACTACAAATGAGGCTTTAAACACATAAAACCCTAGCAAAGTTCAAATTCAGGCTGTTGTTACGCTTTCTGAATGGGCTTTTGTGACCGCAGTCATGTACACATGGCCAGATATTCACACGCAAACAACCTGACTGCTCAGAGGTCTATAACTGAACACAGTTTGTGTCAAATCAACAATGAAACATTTTATTTGCTGCAATGTTTCCTAATGGTGCTGCAATATCATTCGTGGAACAAAACGTGAGTGAGAGTAGGGACGAGGATGGCGACAGTGTTTAGTGAGAGGTGTGAAAACGTTTCTGATTACCACAGCTGTCCTGGTAAAGATAATCACCGGCCAGAACAAGAAACTGACGGAGCCCATGCAGTGGCGTCTTTCAGAAGTGATAACCTCATTGTTACAGTCACATTGTGGACGATAATGGTTATCTGGGAAACGGTAAATTACAGTACGATTAAAAGGCACAAAGACCTTCTCTTTACGTTTATTTAGCAGGCAGTTTTGTCCACATGGGGACAGGTAATGCACGGGACTAGGCTTTGCAACTAAATAAAATAAAACCCAAAAAAGAGATATTACAAGGCAGGAAAATGTAACACAAGTATTTCATTACGCTGATTTTCAGGGGCCAGTAGAACAGAGAAAAGGATCACAATATTCATAGTCGTCGGGAAAAAAGAGCCATTTTTGGAGGGAAAAGTGATTGGGTGTAATGTGACCAGGCCCAAACTGGGGCTAGCGAGCAGCCTCAGCCGGGCCGGCCCCCCAGCTGCCGTGAGCCTCGGTGTCTCAGCCCCTCCTTCTGGGCACAACAAAGGCGGTTCTTTCATGCTCCGGCGTGCGACCCGGTCAGGATTTGGCCCGGGTTCCTGTTTTCTTTTCTTTCCTGAAGGCCCTCTTGCTTAGTGAGCTCAGAGCAGCTGACCGGCTCGTCGTAACAGATGATGGATTGTGCTGCTGGGTGCCGCCGCTCAGCCGGACAACACCCGTCCTTGTGTCACCGGGCCCTCTCTCAGGCCCGCCGACACCGGTGGCCCGCCGCCTCGACACGTGTGTAAACAGACCGGGCCCGACTCGGCGTCATGGCCTCGTGCTAAGAGATCGGAAAACAAAGAACACATTGACACCCAGGACGGTAAGTAGTGGGGGAAACAGGGAGCTCAGCAATGGAACAATCGGCAGACGGGGCCGAGGCCACCACTGGACTCTGGCTTTCCGTTTTGAAAACAGTTGTTCAGGGAAAGCCCCCCCCCACGAGATCTGTCATTCAGACATGGCAAGTCCTTGTGTCTGAGAAATTTTATTCTTTCAGGTCGATTCGTGTCACACAGCTCCTCGGTGGGGGAAAATGACCGTAATACTTAGCTCTGATGACAACGTGTGCCCCAGGCCGCATCTCCCATTGGGTTGTGCTGCCGAGGTTCTCGCGATGCCAACACGAGCAAGACCAACCCCCTGCCAACGAAACCCCCCCACTTAGTGTCAGCGAAGCAGGCGTGGCTTAATTAAGGTGGCTGGAGAACATTGCTTCCTACGCAGTCACACTCAGTGGGGGGGGTTCACAGCCCCTCACAGCTGCATGTTGGTTCCTCTGCACATCCTCTTCTCCTGTGCAGCTCATAGGGCTAAACGGTTAAAGAGCTGTCACTCCTCCAACCACCCCCCAATCTGATGGCCATTCCTCTCACCTAAATCGGTCACAATAGAGAATCAGCACAACCATGGACAGAAGACGAGCCTTATGTCCCTCATATGGATCTAACACATCCCTCCCGTGTCTCTAACGTGCCCCTGACCAGTCTGCCATGTGTCCCTCACGTGCCCTTGACATGTCCCTTCCATGACCCTAATGTGTCCTTCACGTGCCCCTACACTGCTACTGATCTGTTTTTGCTTGCCCGCCCATCCTCTGTACCACGCTCAGGATGCTCTTATCTGCTACCCTCATCTCTTTTCCCAGTGCAGCTCAGGGCTGTGATTTCACAACGGCCTTCTTCGCACCTCCGCGGGGTTCCGGGACTCCATCCAGGCAGCCTCGCGCTTGTACTGCTTAATCGCATTACAGAGGCACGGGAGAATGCGGCGGCTCTGCCTGGCTGCTCGCCCTCCAGCTGTCACAGGCACACGTGCCTACTGAGACATGAGCAGCTAACAGCAATGGGTAATCCCCATGTGCTATTGGCTCTGTGCTATAGACCTTGTACTATAGGCCTCATGCCTTGGACCCTGTGCTCTGGCCCCTGTGCTTTAGACCCTGTGCTATAGGCACCATGCCTTGGACCCTGTGCTC
>JAACJT020000064.1:5274920-5291537 GCA_009936485.2 Gymnarchus niloticus | reverse complement strand
GCCTTGGACCCTGTGCTCTGGCCCCTGTGCTTTAGACCCTGTGCTATAGGCACCATGCCTTGGACCCTGTGCTCTGGGTCCTGTGCTTTAGACCCTGTGCTATAGGCCCCATGCCTTGGACCCTGTGCTCTGGGTCCTGTGCTTTAGACCCTGTGCTATAGGCACCATGCCTTGGACCCTGTGCTCTGGGTCCTGTGCTTTGGACACTGTGCCATGGGCCCTGTGCTTTGGACACTGTGCTCTGAGCCCTTTACTTTGGATCTTGTGCTCTGGGCCCCATCCCTTGGAAGCAATGTGATGGGCCCTATATTTTGCCAGTTGTGCTTTGGGACTCCCACACTAACAGCCAAACTCCCACGGGAAGATAAGAAGGATGGATGATCTCACCAATCAGGCCTAAGACAGCGAATCAGACACTGGGCTACTGCTGAGCATGCAAGAACAGCCCCTTTCTGGGTTACAACGGAGGTTCAAGGGTTTATCTGTCAAACGGGACAGCATTATGATGCAACAGCCAGGACTGAAGGCTCCAAGCACACCAACCAGGCCCTGAGTTCTCCATGGGCTGGAAATCAACCTTTTTTTGAGCACAGAGGCAGGGAAAGGAAGGAGGCGGCAGCTGGGAGTGGGGAGGGGTGGAGCGGGGGGGCAGCACATGTCGGATTCTTGCCACCGCGGGGGTGGAAAACTTGTCTGTGGAGGCAGAACCCAAGCAAGCCCAGGCTGGACTGGGGAGGGATGGAGACGAAACACCCCGCCAGCGGTTCCCAGCAGGGACCGGGCCCCGCCCTGTGCCAGGGGCCGCGTCGGCCGTTATGCCGTGAAGGAGCTTCAGTCTCGCCAGCTTTCAGCAGCGGGGTTGATAAGCCACCCTTCCTGCCCAGCAGTGTGTCGCAAACTAACGACCTGCAGGGGACGCTGGCTCTTTATGCCACACTATAGCAGTGTCCTTGTGGCTAAGGAAAATACACATGAATCACGATTTTACTGTAAACATACTAAGACCAAATAACTATCCTTAGCCACTCCTATATATTATAGGACGATAAGAGAAGAGCATGGTGTCTGGTGTGGTCTGCCACTCTCACCTTTTATTCAGCCAAAAAAAAGTGATTTTATGAAAGGGCTCACCTGCACCTTCGAAGATATTCAGGCAGGCTTCGATGAAAGTGCACAGTAAGATCAAAGCCAGTGTCCGATTTGCATTTGTGTTACGGTTCCCGTTTATCACTCCATACATTTACGGAACATCCCCCGATTGCATACCACCCGCCACCCTCTCCCAGCTCCATGGTGATTACTTTTGTACACCTCCTTCAGACCATGACATGACTTTGATCTGAGAGTACCTCCCAGTGACCCACAGACTCCGGAGGGTTGAGCCAGACACAAGCACCTCTTGCCCCTTTCTTCCGAAAAGATGTTACCAAGGTAAGATCAACAACACTAAACAAAAGAAATTCAATTTCTGAACGAGTGCCTGCTCACCTTCAAAAGCTACATGGGAACACTAGGGTTGGGTAACAGGCTTCAGATAATGATGACGCTTTTCAAAATGCATTTATCAGTTCTTCAGGTTTACATATCGGATTTCAGGACTTAAATGGGGCTTTTGGATTCTTTTGCCAGTATGGGTGTCTTTGGCAGGCTGATATTAAACAGGCCAAGATTTGTCCTTGTGGTAGGTGAGTTAACCTAAATCGGTAATGGGAGGACAGCTAATTAGGCCATCTGAAATCTGTTCAGACAGAGCCTAGAAAATTTGGATTTAATCCGTTCATTCAACGTGGATTCAGATCCCTGGAGTTTTGTCAGGAAAAGCGTGACATATCAACAACTGGGTATGGGGTATAAGACCCAGTTGGCAGGCAGAGTGGAGAAATTATTGTTACCCTTCTCTTTGAATCCCACAGTTTAAGGAAGACACAGTGAACATAAGTGAACAAGACAGAGAAGCTTGGGGAACCTGGCTGGGTGTGTAAGAGACACTGAGGCACCCGGGAGCACTGAAACATGAACCGATGCCTTTTCGACGTAAACCATGGATGGCTTCGCCGCTCTCCCACGCAGAGGCTTATGGCGACAGGGGCTGGCAGTGGAGAGACGGGGAGTGGAAGGTTCACGTGTGAACGTCTGGAACGCCAATATTCCCCATCCGTCATCACCATGGGGCGCACCTCTCGCTCATCCTCTCGCTGCGTTCTCACTCGGATGTGGATGAAGACGCAGTCCTCCCTGCCCCACTGGATCGGCACGGTACAGAAGTGTGGAGCACAGCAACCCTGCGTTGATTCAGTCACAGGAGCCGCATACAATTCATCACTCAACGATCGGGATCCGAAATAATACTGTTGTTTGAAATTAATAACTTATCGGGCATTTAGTCCATAAGACAAACAGGGAAGAAATGCAGTGAAATCTTCAAAAGTAATGTGACCTTAAAGTGACCCCTTAGGAATAATAAATATAAATATGATTAGATTTTTGTAACGCTTATGAATTTTCAAAATGGCTGTTTCTTGTTATTTATGTATTCTTGTACCTTAAAGTAACTCTTGCAAATCCTCTGTAACCCAATAAACGTTGGATCTTCTTCTCAGATTTCCAGAACTTGGATAGCGGAGTCGCCGACTTGCATGTTTGCAGTTACTCATTTGCATTATTGCTGGATAGAGGAGCTCCTGCAGTTTGACCTGCAATGAAAGAGAGTCATAACGTATCTTGAAAAAGTAACAGACAATATAGTTTGAGCATTCGGCAGTGGCTCAGGGTTCGAGCCTCAAATAGTCTCCAGACCCCAGGATGAAAACTGTCAACAGAGTACAAATACCTTAATCGGTGACAAAAGACAGAATATAGCAACTTTGAGCCATCTAGGGAAGCAGGTCACATTTAAGGACTTTCTAGATTTACCTGTAACTTTCTCATCACTTCTGTCTTGATCAGACACTCGGGCCAACACTCTGGGTCGCAGCCAGATTGGAGGAGGTGGATGGGTCACGTCTGTGACGTTTGAAAGGCGTCACCGGCCGCCGTCGCAGGGGACAGTAAAGCCTCTCCCACCCATCCTTAGAGATGTCATTTCTGTTAATTGCCCTATTGAAGTGAAGTGTGTAAATTTAGCGGGGAGTATCAACTTCACGTTTTCAGGCAGATCCGAGGCAGGGCTAAGCCCTTGATGAAATACAAACCTTTTCCATGGGCATGATAGCTAAGTAAACGTAATCACCTCTGTTTCAGTTTAACTGAACGAGACCGCAGAACTGAACATACACAATCCATCTCCAATGCTCTCACATTATTAGAGAGAAATGATTTAAACTTATTTCCCTAATAACTCAGTCAGCTGTGAGGCTAAAGAATTGGCACGGCAGTAAATTACCCACAGAAAAAAATTACAAACCCGTTTCTGTAAGAAGAACAGAAAAAGGTTTGTCTTGACAGATTTGTGAAAAGCCCCTAGGTGACCCTGATGACCCTAAGGGAATTTCCCAGGATCGGCGGGGCTGCTGCGACTGTGAGCCCAGCATCCATGTCAGGCAGACTTACATCCGCCCGCTACACCCAACAGGAAGGCCTCCATGTTGGGCAAACCTCTATTTTTGGTTCCCTAAATCTTGAGCCTCCCGACAGCCGGAGGACTATACCCGCCCCCATCCAAACCACTGGCCCGGAAAAGAGCTTCCACAGTTTGTTCCCAGACACCGTCGCTCAGAGGAGGAGTGTGGACCCACCGGGCCACTCATGCAGCTTGAAACATGCGATCATCTTAACAGCCGAGCAATTACGGGTCCACGTCAAGGCCTTGATGATCGCTTTGACGCCAAGGGTGGAGTGTTTATTTAGAGCATTCAGTAGAAGAAAAACGGCTCCATGGACCATTGGTCCTCGAAGGATCCCACCCACACGTGGTGTCACTTACGACGGGAGCTGTGGGCTCCCTGCTGTTCCCCGCCGATTACAATTGCTTATTGTATCTCATTATATTATTGAATTTCCGCCGGTGGAAACACAATTTTAACACATCGGTAATTGCTTCCAGATTTCTTTAAAGACGTCCTCTGGTCAGAGGTGAAGCTGGATCGGATGACACGCCGGCTCCTTCCTTAAAACACCGACTTGTGCCGCAGTCCATGTAGCCATGTGACACGAGGGGCATGCTGGGAAAGAAAGCAGGTCTGGATAAATTCAGTGTATGGACTCTGTCCACCAATCTAGTGAAGCAGTCATGGCTTGCCTTAATGAAAAGCAGCCCCAGGGTTGGACCCGGAACCTTCCGTGTGCCGTAGCCAATCCGAGAAGGAATGCCATGGGAGATCTGATGCTCACTGTCACTGTTTTAAAGCTCAGAACATGTTGGACACTATGAACTGGGTCCACACATTCATACCCTTCTGTAACTAATCCTTATCTGCAACTCGAAGGAAAACGTATTTGTGTATTATGGAGGATTGAGTTTAAGGTTTGATTCCATCACAAGTCTTCAGAATGACCTTCTGACCTCTGTAGACTGGCAGATTAGAGGTGCAGTGGATCAAATGGGAGATTAAGAAGATCATGGGTCATACTCCCAGCCTTGATGGAAACTATTTAAGCATGCTGTAAATGACAGTTGTATGTGAATTCAGATCTAATTCAGAAATGATGTGATGACTTTATTCTGACAGGGAGCCTGACAGTACCGCTCACAAAGAAATGATCAATGTGCCCAAGGCCAAGTCGTACTGTAGTGTTCTAGTTCGCTAAATATGTACCTAAAAATGTCATCAGTTCTTTCCCAGACTCCTTTGCATGTCAAACTTCTTGGGAAAATGGACTGAGCAGGAAAGAGGTTCTTCCGCCAAGACAAAGCCCTCAGCTGCCCTCAGCTGTCCTGTGGGACCCCTACAGCGAGTTCCTTGTGTCATCTGGCCCTCGGCAGGTCAGGGATCACCGCTGGGCTCATGCACCCACCGCACTCTCTGCTCGGAGCTGGACGCACACTGGCTGCTGACTAAAGCATCTGTAGACCGAGGTATGTCTAGATAAGATGTAAGAACCGTGCCAGCGATGTCCTTCCAGGGAAGTGACAGGTGGCTACAGCCATTCTTTAGTACTGCTGCTCCGGGGGGGGGGGGCAGAGAAAAGATCCATGAGACACCTGGAGGAGAAGATGAGCGGGAACATTATTTGGGGTTAGGAGGGGAGATGGGCTTAGAAACAAAATGAAAGATGACAGATTCAGGAGACAAAACACACAAGTAGGGCGTTGGGTCCAAAAAAGCTGTGCAGTTGAGGTCGTGTATCCTGGGGGTTAAAGAAGAAAAAACAAACGTTTACAAAGACAGGGAAGACGAAACAGGTAACCCTAGTAAGTAAGCTCGCCACCTGACTGTGCCTCATATCCACCTTCATGCCTGCCCCGTCTTATGTCAACAAACAACAAAACCAGCAGTTTGTAAACACAGCTCGCCTGGCTTCGTCCCAAGACGCGCCGTACCTGTTTGGCTTCGGTGGGTCTTTATGTTGAGTTTTGCGTGTTAGCTGTCCTTTTCCTGTCCGTGCCTCACAAAGATGATAAATTTCCAAAGTTTTTTTAGATGTTCAGTTAATTCATTGTTTATCTGGGTTCGTAGTTCAAATGTTAACAAAACAGAACTCAGAAAAATGGCTCTATTTTTAAAATCTATTTATAAATTCACTGTGTTAATAATTCTTATTGTCTGTTCTGTTCCATTTGTCCACACAAGGGTCACAGTAAATCATTATATGTCATAAATTACATAGTATAAACAAGATTTTATGAATCGATTTCATGAATAAAGTAGAGGCTTGATTTTACTGATACACTTTGTAAAAAGTCATAATTGTTGTGCTCCGTTTTTACCTTTCACATGTTTTGAGTTGATTAGTAATAATCGCATTGTTGAATATGTAGTTTATTGTTTTACAAGTCAGTATTATAAAAGTTTTATAAAATGTCTTATGAAATGTTACATAGGTAACTCCAGGGTTGTGGGTTTGAATCCCGCCTCCACTCTGTGTGTGTGGAGTTTGCATGTTATTACCATGCGTTGTGGGTTTCTTTGGGTACTCTAGTTTCCTTCCGTGGTCCAAAGACATGCAATTTAGGCTGACTGTCGTTTCAGAAATGCTGGTAGGGTGTGTACGTGTGTGTGACCGTGACCGTGACCGTGCCCTTCAATGGACAATTCTTACATCATGTTCTCAGCTTACATTGATTCCCTACCAGAAAAGGCCTTCCTAACTGGTACTGATTCTTAAAACGCCCTCACTCCCTGGCTCCTCCCCCTACTGCTTGGTTTCCTAATACTGCACCTGGTTGCTGTGGTGATGCTGATTGCCTCGTTATGCACCTGGTGCTTGTTGCATTGTTAAGCATGTGGTTGCCTGGTTACCCTTGCCTATTTCACTGTGTCAGCCCAGTTGCTTTGGTAGTCTTGATCTGGAGGGTGCCTGGTGTTTCCTGCTTGACCATATTGCCTTGTTTGGTGTGCTGAGCCAACTCCCTGCTTGCACACATACCTAGCAGCCAGCCAAGCTTCCTCCCTCCCTCGTCTGGTCCTGGTACCTGTAGTCTCCCCAGAGGTCTGGTCTTTTGCTCCAGTGTTCTACCTGGAGTCCTGGTCTGTCTCTCTGGACTGTTGTCGGTGTCTGTTCTGCTCTCTTGTTCCCTGTTCATGTTTTTCCATGTGGTGCCACCTCCAGGTGCCATCCTTGTATAGTCAAGTGTACCCGGGTTCTTCTCTCGAGTTGCCTTGTTCCCGACACTCCGGTCACCAATGTATAGCGTGCTGCCCGAGCTGTTCCTGGTTCATCGCTGTCTGTGTCTTTCCTCGGTATGCCTTCTCCAGGTGTTCTCTCCGCCATGTGTTCCCCGGTGCTGTGACAATTCTATAATTTCAGAGTGGCAGGCATTGGGTCTTTGTGAAAGCATTTCCGTGTGGAATGAGCTGTGCGTGGAATGTGATGCAGGGTCGTTGATGTGATGTTAGTCCATCCTCAAGTCTGGGTATGTGTGTGGTAGTGAGAGGTCTTGGGTTCACTGTAGCACATACAGAGGGCAGGTGGGGCTTGAGGAATGCTCAGGAGGGTGACTGCCTTAACAATGTGACACTTCTAATCACCTGTGTATTTTGTTCTAATGTCTGGCTGGCTCTTGGGTATTGAGCTGTGAGGCAGACAGTCAGCTGGGTGGATGCTGGAAAATGGAGGTCATGTATGCCATTGCAAACACAAATGTATAAAACTCTACATAAGCATAATGTTCCACGCTAACAGTATTTATCAACTTTTTTTTTCAAGCTGATGAACTCTGTTTGTAGAGCTGGGTTTAGGCTGGTCTTTCTGATGCTGGTAAAATCTCTTATGTTGGTCTCCTTGCTGTGTGAATTGCCTCCCTGACCACGTGTTCCTGGTGGGGGGGGGAGACATCACATTATCCAGTGGGTCCAGTGCATTGCCGCCTGGGAGCCAAGCTTCTCTGTGACAGTCGGAGGCATGTGGAGTCTCAAGGGGACATGAGGACATGTGTGGACGTGCTTGTTTACTTATTTATCACTCAGCAGAGAACGCAGGCCAAAGACTGGGGGGTAGGTTCTGCAGTGTGTCGTCTCTCCCCCCCCCCCAAGAAAACTCCCAGGAAGGCCGACATGGTGACGTGGAGGGTCCTAATCCGATCTCACACTTAGCCATTGCCATATGGGAACTCATTCAGTCACCTTTTTAATGCTTGTAATCCTCAAGGCTGGTGGGGGTGGGCTGTGTAAGACGGCCATTACTTCGGAAAGGACCGATTTCACGGCGCTAGCTGAGATTCCCGATATTTAGGACTGGGTGTTGGGTGCTTCTCCACCCACAACAGTTTCCTGTATGGTCAGCTGGTGTCGGTCATGAGATAACCTAGCATCAGAGAAATGAACGGTGAAGCCTATGTATGGCTGAAGTGCTTGGTAACTGCTCATCTGGACTCTGGCATTTAGAAGTGTAAATAAATACTATAATATGCTGGGTTTAAATGCTACCACAACAACTTCAAAAGCTCTTTGTCGGGGAAATGCAGGGTTTTATATTACTTGCATTCTAGCATCAAAAGTAAGTCTTTGTCATTAGGTTTCCCCACAACCTCCCACCTGTTGGTCAGCCCCATTGTGTGTACCTTTAATTGCTCACCCTAGAGCTTGGTGACACAGTCTGATAGTGCTGGGCAGATGAGGATGGGTGTGAGGTGAGGCTGAAGCTGCTGTGAAGACCAGGGAAAATGGGGCAGCTCCTCAGGGCTCAGTGTGGTTGATTATCTTTGGCATGTTGATCAGACTTTACTGTTCCATACATGAGGTAACAGTCGGTTGGCATGTAAGAAAAGCGGGACTGGGGAAAAGATGGAGGAGACAGCGATGAAGACCAGAACCTTATACAGTCACAACGAGGGCCAGAGAAGGGAACCCAAAAGACAATGTAGGCTAGAGCCCAGAACCCAAGACACAAAATAGTCCATCAGATCACTACTGACAAGGAGGGCCGGAGGACAGAACCCAGGTGATCATACGGGTATTAGTCAGAACCCCGGTTAGCAGGCAGGCCTAACGTACTGAACTACCGCAGAGATGTTTGACAGACCAGGTGGTGGCCTCTAGGCGGGAAACACACTATAAAACATTTTCAAAGGTACTATTACCGCATTTTTATGTGTCCAGCATGTGGCTCAGAGTTTGTCCGCGGCAAAAGCAAAGTGCCAGCGGTTTTCTGAGAGATGTGATTTACAGCAGTTTGTGCTGTCTTGGCTGCTCGTTAAATGGCTTTTGACAAGGTGTGAGAATAAGGAGCCAGGCTGATAAGATGGGAAATTATTAAGCCAACTAATCCATCGAGCTCTTTGAGCAGCCGATAGTCCCTGAATTAACGCCACTTCCGTACGACCGTGCCTTGCTCTTTATGTGAATGGTTTTAAGCGGCGTGTGTGTGTGTATTTGAGTGATAAAATAATTCAACCGCCTGTTCACCTTTAACGTTTCTGACTTGCGCAGCACTCCCTCCTTTGGGTTTGACGCCAAGATCAAAAACATTACTTTGAAATTGCTGCCACTTTGTGCTGCGAAGTCGGCTCACGGTTTGTTCAGGAAGTTTGATTTCTTGCTAGCTGAATGGAGCCGACCCTAAGTGATCTGACGCGATAGCTGTTTTCGTATTTATTTATAAATGCAAATGTAAAATGAAAAATGTTTTCTATGGAAATATTTCCATGTGTCTATGACTTGTCATGCACATCGTATTTGGTGTACGAGACCGGTTTTGTTTTGAAACGGCCTGCTCTCGACGTTGGATGAAGACACCCATGGCTGTGATTGTTAAGATGTCTTTCAGCCATAGTCGTGCTCAAACAATGTTACTGTTTGCGTGAGTAAATCATCCCCAAACATGTCACGTTAACTGCCGTTGCACATGTTTCAAAACGTCCATTCATTCAGTCAATATCACGTTTATTCACGGCTCCGATTACTTCAGAAGTGGTAGTTTGTATGTCTGACTGTCAGGATATTTCCACTGGCAGCGGTGAGCCAGACCAGGTCACGGCTGAGGTTCCGTAAAGCCGCGTTGGTGCATTGAGTCACACGCTGGGCTCACTGAGGCACCGGTAAGATGAAAAAAGCATGGCATACTTCTTTACTGGCTTTCCTTCACACGTGAGCGAACCTTTAACGTGCCCCTCAGCCATCCCACGGTGCTCCGTCTCAAGTTCTGACAAGACCAGAACTCAAAAAAAATAAAAAAAACAGGTGGAACAGGAACCTTATCTGTGTCTAGGCTTTATGACAAGTGTCTGAGCTCCGATAAGATCAGGGCAGAAATGCTTTACTGCCCTTTGTAGAGCCCCTTTCTCTGTGGCAGAAAGTGACTGTCAGGTAAAAAGGGACCCCAGGGCATCTTGAGTAATATCACATGGCACAGTTTCCTTTAAGCACTTGTGCTCTCGAATTCCTGGAACTGTCCTCATTCTGAAACCGAACTGGGAGAGTGACAGCCGCAGCCAGCGCATAATTTATGGACGGATGAAAGCTGTAGCGGCAGGATCATTCAAGAAGGGGGCGGTCGGCGTTCCTTATCAGGTGTCCTCGGGGCGGTTTTCAGAGGCTGGGGGTAGGGGTCCTTCCTGGCTGATGCTCCGGAAAGCTACTGTGTCACAGATTTTGGTTCTCGAACCCTAGTATGTAGAAGACTTGGCGTGCTTTTTGGGCATGCTCACCGATTCTCCACCTTCCACGCACGGGGCCGTGTGAGGCTAACCTTTCATCGGCGCCGTCCCGAGCCAGCATGATTATGTAACTGAATGGTGTCCATTAATATGGAGAAGCAGTGGG
Source organism: Gymnarchus niloticus (assembly GCA_009936485.2). Taxonomy (NCBI): domain Eukaryota; kingdom Metazoa; phylum Chordata; class Actinopteri; order Osteoglossiformes; family Gymnarchidae; genus Gymnarchus; species Gymnarchus niloticus. The sequence goes on along the minus strand of JAACJT020000064.1, from coordinate 5,281,179 downwards.
ACACTTCAAGGGGGAGAGACGTGAAGAAGAATTTAGGAAATATTTGCCAATTCATTTGAACTCGAGAGTTGCCCACGATGTATTTTCTGTGTGTATATGATGCACAAAACTGGAGAGATTTAAAAACCCTCGCCACCTTAGGAACACAGGTGATTTATTAGGATCTGGGTAGTCTGTTTCCCCCAGTAGACTCACCTGCATCCTTAAAAAGGCACAACTGTAAATATTTTTACCTCCTAAAGATTGCTTTAGTGTGACATATTCAAGGATTTACCTACCAACCACTGCAGTGTTTAGCAAAAAATATTAAAGTGTGTGTTCCAAAAACTACCAATCAGGGTATTGCATCAGTGTTTTTTTTTTTTTTTAATAATAATGTACCCCTTCTTAGTTTGTTTCTAGCAAAACAGAGATAGCATCTTCAGGAAAAAATGACAACTAACAAAAAACAGCAGCATCAGTGTGAAATCTGCCAGCGTCTGTCTGCGGGGGGCAGTGTGGGAGATTATGCTGAAGGCTGTCTTCGGGAAAAACTGCAGCGAACCCAACCACGAGAGGCTTTCTGCATGTCACCGGCTCAGACATCCGATTGCGCTGCGCGAGCGTAAACAATGGCCCCAGACGCTAGGTTTGCTGCGGCTCTCCCGGCACTGTTGCTAGGTAACTGTTGGCTTAAAGGGGCAGACGCGAATCTCACCGTGTGGTCCCACCTCACTCTATATTATAAGTAGTGCACACAAAGATAGTAGATTAAAAACCTACCATCTGAGCTGAATGCTCTGCATGACAGAAAACAGACAAACGCATCCTTTGTCATCGGTACCTTCTGCCTTTGATTTCAGTTATGTGCTAAACTTAGAGTAGCTCACTAGGCCTTATTCTAAATGACACATTTAAAAATATAATCAAATAAATAAAGACCCATCTTTTCAACACGACACAGCTGGTTTCTCTCTATCCACAGAAGATATTTTTCATGCAGGGACCTTGCCAGAAGAAAATAACTTTTAAAAAACGCTTCATGTGTTATATTCTTATATTAGAGACAAGCACAGCTTCAGAAGGTTTAAACAGATTATCAACTAATTGTTGACTTTATTTTTACTCGCCATCTGGTTTGATAATAAAGCTTCAAACTTAATTCTTGAAGATCAGAGATATAAATGAACAAATGAACCAACCAAGTGGTTAATATGTTGCAACAGCTGATCGTAAAAAAAAAAAAAACACAAGAAAAATTCGGAAGTACGAGAATTGTAACTAAATACATACTTCCCCTGATAAGTATTTGTTTTGCACCACTCTTTGTTTTAGTAGCCCTGAAAAATAAAGTTGCCCAATCTCTTCCTGTTTTATTGTGACTATGGAGTGGAAGAAATAAGCTTCTTCTCAAAAGGAAAATGATTCACTACTCTGACGCCTCAGCTAAAAATGTTACTGAGAAAGTGTCACGTGATCCATTTTTACAAAAAATGAATTTCATTTCCTGCTATTAGCTCTGTGAGGGGACGATGGAGGCTTCAAAACTGCTGTGGGGTGGGACTATTCCAAATTACCAATCAATGCTGATGATACCCAGTATTGATTGGTAGTTCAGGATACTCCCACCCACCGCGAGTTTTGAAGCCTCATTTATCCAATCGTTTATTAGCTCTATGATGGGCCTTCAAGATGTATACGTCTCAGCACTACTAAGCAGCATTAAGCAGCTGTTGCTCCCACCTAACATAGGTGAGGGTCCTTATTCAGGAAGACCCTATATCCTGAATTCTCCTCTCCATTTAATTCAACTTTCTCCATGATTTTCTTTAAACAGAATCTCCATTCTCAAACCTTTTCAATATTTTCTTCATTTCCACTAGAAACCAGTCACTAAAGTGTCAGTCCGCAAATTCCAAAATTAATATTTGGTACATAAACAGAGTTCATTCTACTTCAATATTTCTGAACTGTCCATATCGCCTTGTGGCAGGCAGAGAAATAATGCAGCCATTTTTTTCTTCTTTCACCAACCTCTGGTTAGCAACAAGGACCTTGGGTGGAAAGTAGGAAACGGCTACATGCAATGAAAACAAAGGATCAGTAAACTGATTATACGAGCCAGTGCTTACGAGGAACTGCGGTAATCTGACGATGCATTGTTTACAATCCAGCACAGACACAACAGCCTTCTGAATGCATCACCATCAGAGTGCAATGATGATTCCAGTTTAACACAGATTATTTATACCTGAGCTCGACTTTTGCTGTATGTTTTTTAGTCTTCATCTATAACTGTTTATTTTGCTCCACAGACAGTCCTTCCCATTGCAAGCAAAAGCTCTTCTAATCTTCCAAAGACAGGTCCTCTAGTCTACTTGATTATACGAATAGGGTTAGAAGTTCCTCCACCCAGAAGCTGAATGGTGACTTGTAGATTCTCACGGATGGAATGAGCAAATAGATCTGACCTATTAAACACCTCCCTGTGTTATAAACTGTGAATTGCCATTCACAGTCCATTCACACTTTGAGGGTGGGCATTGACCTTCACCTCACAGTCAATAGAGAGCGATCAAATGGCCTCGTGTGCAGACAGCGGGGGGGGGGTCACAATCCTTTCCCTCATTATCACTTGTGTAAGGAGTCACTGCAGTTACCCATGACTATGCAATAGCATAGAGGGAACCATCCAGTGATGTTAACTACATTGTTAAGCTGCATTTATGTTCTTTTAGCCGTATTCTGGACACCAGAGAGAAGCCTGGTTACTGGTGGCACTGGGCCAGACTGGTGGTGTGCCTGTTTGCGTCTGGCAATATTGAAAAGGACACAAAACAAGTTTCATACCTTTGAGGATAACCGCCCTTCCTCTAAATAGACTCTTGCATATAATCCACTTCTGCGATCTTAAACACCTGACTGTAAGGATGCTAGAATGCTTGCTAATCGATGTTTACTGGTCAACTGGCCATTCTCGTCCTTCATGCTGGCCGCCCTCCCCCACCCTTGGGTCTAGGTCCCACCTAAGCTGTGCCACGGTGTCTCACTGCCCCCTGTCAGGAGTTAAAGGGAGAACATTGTCCACTTGGAGTAATTAACAGCTTCTGTGGGATTCTTTTTGCTGGTGTCTGCATACCACTCAATTGGCCTCTAACAGGTCTTGGTCACACTTGAACAGAGTTTGGGTTTGTAGAAGCCTTTCGACTTCACAAGTTTTGAGGTGTGGGAATGTCTCTGAGCTGAGCGATACTTACTTTGGCTTGGAGTGCCTGCAAGGGAGAGACAGTGGTCACCATTAAACTGATGGTGATTCCCTCTGGGGACATCGAGTTGGGGAAAGAGAAGGACTTGGGCAACTGGAGGCACTCCATGCACAGGGATATTGTTTTTTGTGTGTTGATAGGAACAGTCATTAAAAGCTTTTCTAGTGAATGTGATTTATAGACTATAATTTATATTCTGAAGCCGTATTGTACAATCTGTTTTGATAAGCATACTTTTAATGTTAAACCTCGTTGACAGTAAAATACATCTAAAATGTCTTTAAAAATAAGTTTCACCTGTCAGGTGAAATGTCATTGAGGACTGGAGTCAAGAAGGGAAGTCCCCCTGGACCCCACAGCGCCTGGTACGAGTGGACAGATGGCCTGGTTGTCTGACCTGAAACCCAGACCGACCCTCGTGGGGCTATGTATCAGAGATCTGGTGTTGACCCAGTTTCAGGTTTCTGGGAAGGTAAGCTCAAAGGGATGTACTTCAGAAGGGACAGCTGGTGGAACCACTGACCCAAAGACTCAAAGAGGAAATCATGGTCCCCCGGATGAGGCTGGGGACAATAAATGGTCATTTTCAGTCCGTCACACCAGCTTTATGACCAGGCACATACGACACGCCGTACGGCCCCTTTCACCCTGGTCGTGCCACGTCATCTGATTTTCCACATCGTAAGGAGAAGTTTGAAGGCTGGTCATATGTTATGGTCACGCAGACACCAGAGGGACTGTATGTGTGTGTCCCTTGCTGTTGTGCCACCTGCTGTCTGTAACAGATTGCTGACACGGACTTCCACTGGTAATGTTTTCGAGGTGGGGTTGGGTTTGCGGTGCCAATTGTGATGAACGGGGAGCCTGATTTCCCACAGAAGGTAAAAGTCTTGACCTGGGTCTCAATTAGTTAGCATTATAAGGAAAACAAGTTGCACCAAGAGAATCCCAGCCAATTTAGGGGAAGGAACAAAGCTCCTCATAGAAGACCATCTCCCTGGAGTCTGATTGGAAGGTTGCCCAGTGGAGCAGGATTACTGTATAGATGGGCAGCTAATGGAAAAGGGAAATAACATTAATTCTTGATAAATCTACCAGGCAATGCAAATTCATATGAGGCTAGACCGACGTAGTGTAATAGGATTTACTCATTTGCTGCCAGTTGGAGTCGCCTGTGTAAAGTTGAGATTGTGATGGATCGATTTTGTCAGTACTGGTGATTCAGTCGGCTCTCTGGTCCCGCATTCATTACAGAAACACGTCCCCATCTCCTGTCACATGCTGTTAGCAGACTTGTCAGCCATCTGTAGTCAAGCTTTAAGATTTTACCCTCAAAGATGGAAGCCGCTGACCGTTATTTGAGCTTACGTTTGTTGTGTCCTTCACCTCTTGCTTAGCAAGGTTTCTCATTAAAGGCCTGCTAACCTCCCAGTCTGTTGGGTCACACGCTCATCTCTAGAGAAATAAAATGTGAGATACAGAGACAACGAGTTCATGCCGGGGCAGGTAGTGTTCACCGGGCAAATCTTACCCCGTAACAGCAACCGAAGACGGTAAAGGTCAATGACTCGTCATTCTACAGTGGGGAGCTACAGCAAGGTCCACGGGTCCTGGACCAGGGAGTTGTGGGTTCACGACCCACGTTAAGATAGGCGACCAAGGAGGTTTAACCCCATATCTGTTTGGAATTCAAAGATATCAATGAGGCACAAGCTGTAGAATTGAAAAGTGGGTGTAGTACATTGCAACATGTGACAGGTGGCTCAGTGGAACTTTCAAACGGCGCAAACAGACGTACCTAGGGGAACGTGCAGTGTGAACACGTGAAGTCCATGTGTGAACACAGCTGGAGACAGGCCCACAGCTGTAGTCCTGTCGGCATTTGGCACTCATCATGCCACCATGGGAAACCAGCCAGTTAATGTAATTTAAAATAATTAGCACTGCTGATAATGATGAGCTATTTTTTATGGAGGTAGAAATGAACATAAATGTAGCATATAAGACTTGGTGAGACCTACTTTGGACAGGATCAAAGGTTCTGTCTTCTGTGGTTTGGCAAGTGTCATGATGTTCTACATGGCTGTGTATCAACCAGATTTTGTTGTAGTGCTTCCCGTGAGCTACCCAGCGCTTTGTGGTCTCAGCTCCGGCCAGCTGATTCACCGTGAGATTGGGTAACGTACAGCCAACACTGACAATCCCTCGTCTCTGCCGTTAAATTGATACCAAGGCAGGGAATGCCTGGATGAATGCTGCATGGAACAGCTGTGGGGTTGGAGCAGATCTCTGGATAAACGCACAAAGTAGCACTGATCCAACAGGACAGCTACTTGCAGGGTCCCAACCCACATTTGCATGCCGTGTTGATACACGATACCTGGTACCACACAATATGCTGTCGTCCCAGCCAGACAAGTACGCCAGTTAAAGCCCCTTGTATCAGGATGAGGTGGCTGGGCACGTACCAAACCGGTCACCTAGTGGTGCCTGGCTGAGGAAATAAACGGCAAAGGACCAGCTATAGGTTTGCCACATGTTCATTTCATCTTGCTTTTGAATAACCACTGTGGCTACTTGTTAGATCTTCAATAAATTAGCAAGCAAGAAACCTTTGTAAAATATGGGATCTGTCACAGCTGAGGTTTATAAACCTTTATTGGTGAGCAAGTACTCAGAAAGCATTTGTTATTGGGTGTTGAGTGTCTGAAATGCAGCAGACAAATTTGCAAAAGCTCAGTATTTGCACGTGTTACAGGGGACCAGACAATGAAATCCTGTAGCTGCAGTGTAGAACACTACCCAGTCAAAGCAAGCCACTGGAGGTCGGGGTGTATGGAGATACAAGACAAAAAAATTTTTTCCTCAGATGTGAAGTATGTAGCTATCCAACCAAAGCATTTTTTGGTAGAAGAGGACTTTGAGGATATTTGACCGGAACATTCTTCTGTAGATGTGGAGTATGAGGCTGTTTGACCAGAACATTCTTCTGTAGATGTGGAGTATGAGGCTGT
>JAACJT020000064.1:5253076-5265852 GCA_009936485.2 Gymnarchus niloticus | reverse complement strand
GAAGACTGGTCACTTTACTGCTGCTGATTTAAGTCATATACGTTCACAGCTATGTAAAACACCAACGTGATACCCTTTTATGTAATAACACTGACTGAATTCACGTTTTGGCTGGCCTTCCACACACCCAAATACTGGATCTCTGTGTCTCTTAGAGCAAAGTAAAATGAACCAATTAATACAATGGCTTTTACAACCGCCCCACAAACCAATAATCTCAGACTGTGCACTGGAAGTCTGGGTGTAAATCTTTAAAGGACTATGTATCTTCAGTACCACGGCCTCATGTTCCACAGGGAACAAGGAGATATGGATAGATCTTCAGGACTGATAGTGTATAACTAATCAATAACCTCCATTTTTTCTTTCATGTAATTAAGTGTAACGAGATCTGTCCTCTGACCTTTTTTGTGGTTTAGTACCAGAATATAGCAAGATTTATCTGCCTTAGCAGCAACGGAAATGTCTTTGGTCACTGAAAATTTCAGCATCCACCGTTGTTTCGGAACGTGATCTGCCAGCTTTTGTGCTTACAAGTGTCACACGCCACCTTATGACACATCGCGTGTTTGATTTCAGCGGGCGTCAACAGTACACGCGATGCATCCCTTGGGCCTATCTGTGTATGAGGCAGAGTCACAGCTTTGATCACTCGTGTAACATGCAAAGCACCTTGGGTATTTACGGAAAGCGGGGGAGTTTGCCTGACTGAGTCGTTCTGAGTTCATCACGCATGGTTTCAGGTGCCGCTTTGATTTTAGCGCCTCGGAGTGTTTTATCGCGGTGATCGGGGTTAATAACTTGCTAAGGGTCCGAGAGCAGGGCCCCTCAAGGCGGCCACCTTCATGCCCTTCATCTCTGTGTTACGCACCAATATACTTAAATGTCATTTACTTTCAGATTCACATGTAAAATATCTGGAAACGTGAGATGAATACGATGGAATCCCCTTGGCTTGAGGAAAGCCATCCTGTGCATTGACCTTGTAATGTACTATATCTCCAGACCCTTTAAAGTCTAACCACCACAACACATTAACGCTGCTAACTTCATTCCAGGACTCATTTGGTTTGTCCCAGCTGGCTGAAATGTAACCAGGTTGGCGGCCAGCAAATGCACCATCTCCCGAGCTGCATTTGGAAAACGTACGGGTCACCAGGAGCGGCACGGAGCTGCTTTCAGCCAGTCATCACTCAGTGCTGCTAATTGACTATGCAGCTTTAATGAGAACTGTTGACAATCTTCACAGGAATCCATCACCTCTCAGCCATGCGTCTCTGCGGGGACCGCGGCCAGGGGGTCGAGATCTGTCGCTGTGCCTCTTGACACGAGCGGCTCTTCCCCTCCCACCCCTCCTAAACCCACTCCCTCCCATCCTCCCAGGGGTGCAGCTCTACCTTCATTTAGCAGCCATTTCAGCCCCCGGTCCCCACGATTTCCTGCTGTCCTCTCTCTGACAAGCCAAGCGAACGCGACCTCCACAGGTCGTCTTACTGTGTCCCTCTGTGCGATCAAAGCAGCCCGTGTCGGGAAACGATCTCTCCCCTGCTAAGGAGTGAGCAGGCCTTCACCCTTCTATCCTTGAGTGCCCCTCTAAAGTGCACTGATCGTTTTGCCCCTGTGGAATGACAGACTCAAGGTCCTAAATTTGTGCCTAGCACCCATGCATTATGGGTACTTTGAGTCCACTCTGTACCTGTTCTGTTCTCTGGGTTTCAGTGTCAGCCACGCTTACATGAGCTCCACATTCACCGTGACGCAAAGTATGACAATAGCATGCAATGCTTATGGCAGTGCTAATCCGTCCGCCTTCAGAAGCCCGGCCTGACCACAAAGTTCCCAAGAGAAAAGATAGGTTTAGACCAAAGTTGGTTCATGTATACTAAAGACACTGAGAAGTTGAAGATTTTAGTCAGATCAAGTGTCCAGAGTCAGAGTCAAGTCAGGCTTGTGTAACCTATGTGGGAAAATCACACCTTGTCACAGCATTATTCTTCATTCTTACAAGCAAAAATGAGACAGAAGCTAATGCAGAATTAGTTGGCTAGATTCACTGAAAGATTATTTTGTCCTCTCATGACATTTTGGTTTGGGCAGGCCCAAGGAAAACTCCAAGATTTGTGTGTGTGTGTGTGGGGGGGGGGTTCTAACTTGTTGGCTAAAAATATACTAGGAGAACACGCTGTGTGCTCCTCGGGGCTGGATAAATAAACCGTGGAAATCCTACTTTCCATCAACATGCTGCCCTGTCAAAAGCATACAAGTATTACAGTATCTGTGCAAACACTGATGAAGGCTTAATTAGATTCTAATCTTTATGCAATTAGGTGTTGAAAGGCACCCTTGAATGTTTTACTCAGCTAAAATGAACTAATTGCTTGTTTGATGGAGTTTGCAAATTCACACTGAATAGTGAACACTGAGCTGCTGAGATGATGGTATTTGTTTATGCCAAATAGTTTATGGTTTAAATAGTTTAAATATTAGCTTGCTCTGAATACATAGTTTCCCCCATACATATTTCATAACTCAGTGCTTAGAGAAGCAGTCACAGCTTCTTTAATGGCCCTGGAAATTCTGTAAGCCTCTAGGTCCATAGCTCTCAACCCGTGATGGTCCTCTCACTAAACTTGACAAACTGGAGGTCCGCATGAAAATTCCAGGGATTAAATGTCCATCGCTTTAGATAGAAGCAGCATCAATCTGTTTCTGAGTGGAAGTTGTTAATTAATCAATTAATCAACAGTGGCAAACAACATTCAGGTCACGACGTGACGGCAATCTGCGTACGCGTCTGTTTGCTTTTGCTGAGACGACGTGATGAACCCGGAGGCCTACCATGAAACAGGGCGCCTGTGTTCCATAAGAAGGCAGGCCAAGTTAAGCCCTGTAAGGGTTTCAGTAGCAGGTCTTCCATCTTGCCTGCACACGACGAGCCAGCGCTGATCCCAACAGCTGGAATGCAACAGCCGCTTCTCAGGAATTTTTACAAGCGGGATTACTTCAAAAACTTTGTGGTAATTAATATCAAGGAACAGGCTAGATGGGGTAGATTAAAGCTGGGTTAAGTTACACAGAGGTTTGTATGTAGAGGAAAGCACAGGTGACCATCTTAACCTCTCAACGGTAGTGTCTTAGAACATGTCCCCAAAGAGGGGACAAAACGAAAATGTTAGGTGATCAGGGTGGTGGTCCTGGGTGCATACCGGGTTCTAAGCTGGGGGTTGCTGTATTAGTCTGTTGTAAGAAGAGCACAGGAGGTAAAGGGTGTGTTCTCCTACAAATATCGGGACCTGGGTGTGGGCCACAGGTAACAGTCCAGCATTACGGCTCACCATGCTGTGAAAACTCCAGCTTCCCGGCTTGGCAATTAAAGGGCCGTAAACCCATCCCTTGCCTCAGCTAATCCCTGGAGGGGGGTTTTGCTATGACTCCCCCCCCACCCACCCACCATAACGCCATCTGGTGACAGGATCTGTTGATCGATCTGCCTGTTTTCAGGGCGTGTCCGGCCTGTTCGTCTATCCTGATGGCTGCGTCTCCGCAACACTTCATTTATCAGCAGCTCGATGATGAACAAAATCCAAACCCCGTGTCGCCCCACCAACAGGCCCCCGTTTGCCCACGGGAAACGGGCCGAGCCTTCGGGGGCATCTGCAAGTTCACAGTCCTGGAGGTTCCACAGTCAAGGCTGATCCGTTTGATCTCCTCCAATAAATTAACCAGCAGTACAAGTTATTTACTTTGGTTTGGGGCTATTGGAGCAGGAGTCATTAAATGGCCCCGTCCCAGGATTTATGGGAAAGCGCAGAGCTCTGCTTTTGTTTAGGAGCCGTGTGGCCCTTTGTGAAGCTGCAACAGAGGGCCCTGCTTGTGCTTGGCTAGAAGAGAAACGTGCGTCTGCTTCCATAAACGTATGCAATATGGACGCGTTTTATGTGTGAACCCCTATTAACATCAAAGGGTGTTGTTTTAAAATAACGGTTATATTACTGTCCTGTTGAAGGACAATTATTACGAACAGCCACCCTGACGTAGTCACTCAACACCAACAGCAGATGCAGGGGGCTTCCACTAGGTCACTCCCCCCCGTTGATTTATTACTGCCACCAAAACGTGGAGAATGCAATGCTAGAGGCTGTGCTTGTGATGAAGGCTGACCTTTTGTGTCCAGGCTGACCCCAGCACTTTGAAAACATGACTTCTTTCTCAAAACAGTATCCAATAGCTCCCAGCTGATGTTGTTTACTCAGTTTGGTTTCAGTCCTTCTGGATTTAAGCATGGAATTTAAAATCAACATTTTCAATGAATATGAATTAAACACTGGGAATCACATTAGAGTATATGGGTTGTTAACCCTTGACCTACTGAACTGAATATTCTACAGTACCTGAGTCATGTGACGAAAGGCGAGTGGCTTCCTTGCACAGCTCAGCTGAGGTCGGCTCACTCGGAATGTATTTTTATTCATTTCTCCCGTTGGCTCAGTGGTATGCCTACGTGTCGGGACTGTCTGTCCGAAGACAACTTCCTGCTACTGCTAGCACGGGGTGGGGGTGGGGGAGTCCTCCCACCGACTGTGAGAAATCCAGCCCTTTGCAATTTGCACCCAGGTCACTAATCAGTAATGCAAGTTATTATATACAAGATTTTGACCAAAAGGAATATGTATAATGGTGAAAAACTACCAGTGGGCACAAATAAAAAGCATATATACATATATTCAGTCTGGTATTGTTTCATTGTGGTATATAACACTGGTAGAGAATATAGAACATTTTTAAAAGTGAATAAAAACCATGGAAAACTATAGATGAAGATGGAACATTAAATGGTCATTATTGATGATAAGTCCTGTATCTAACTGTAAAAATCCAGAATAGGATCGGCTTCATTAAACGGGCTGACGGTAGAGACGTAACTGCTCCTGTGAGGATATCTTTCATCATATTTATCCAGCAGCTGAAACGTGTTAACTCTGTGTGTTGGAGGACCCTGTGGGGCAGCTGCTTTCGATAAACCCTTCAAAGAGTCCCTCTCCATCGCAAGGAAGCGCTCTGGACAGGATGCGTGCTGTGATGGGGGATGTGCTTTTCGCTGACACTCACCTGTCATCTTTGTAAGGCAGCCGAGAAGGTCCCTGAGCCGCCATATAGGGGCCTCCTAAAATTGCAGCCCCCCCCCCCCACACACAGTAATGAGCAACGCAGGGATGGCAATGCAGCCGCGGCTTCTCATTGCCGCTTGTGGGGAAACCTTTCGCTTTCATTCTCGGCCAGATCCACATTTTTGCGGCTGACTGTAAATGGATTTCACAGGACCTTCCCTGACTATGGTAAATAGCTCTTTGAGTCATCGCTCGACACCCTCCTTTGGGTGGCGTGTCTCGGGCCTGGATTTATCAGCCTTACCAGCCTCCCAGTCTCCTGCCGAAAACAGTCATTCTCAGGGTCTCCGGTCTGAGTATGAGGGAGCTCCTATGTGACATCAAACGGCATTCCGATTGCAGAAGCCACCCCGTAAGATGGTCTGCCAAAACCACGCCATCTGCGGAGAGGAAAGCTGTGAGTTGAACATCCTCCCCAGAGGCCCAGTAAACTCTCCAATGCCCCCTTTTCAAAGGGGGTGATTAGGTACTCTGATTGGCCAATCACGGCCCCCCCCACCCCACCGAACCTCAAGATTTCCTCAAAGTTCCCACTCTCCGCAATCAAGTTCCTTATTATTTACAAGCGACGACATGCTCGCGCGCCTGTAGGAGGATGCCCCCACCCCATGCCTCAAGCATTGTGAACCCTTTCCCTAACACGACTTGTCCGAAGACCAGAAATCGAACGCGTGGCCCGATCCTCAAAACCTCAAGTGTTTCAGGATGTAGCTCAGATAAGTGGGGGGGGGGGATTCAAGGCATAATAACCCCCACTAACCCAGATGGGGGGAAGCTTCACTCAGTTGGAGGGGCTGCCTCGATGACCTAGGTCAACACCAGATGTTGGAATGGAAACATTATCTCTGGCTTCAGCCCGCCCTTTTATGTTACCAGGCTTGCTTTTAAGAAAAACCTTAGACAGGCTGCTCCTCGGATGGGCCGCATGTGGAAACGCCTCATATGGAACAGCAACAGATGCTGTGTCAGTCCAGCAGTAATCACGCTGCATTTCCTGCAAGCCGGCGGCTACTGTACTTTATCGCCCATGCTGCTCGTTTCCATAGCTCATTGGATTTTAGGATGTTGTGAATTTTCAACAGGTGCTTGTGTCAGACTGACAGGAAGTTGTGTCTGGGTAGCTGGGGAACCCTAGAGGCTTATCCAGAACCACTCGCGACACAGACCGGCAGGACCACCGCGAAGTTTCTCTGTCATCGCGGTGTGCGGAGGCTAGTTTGTTTCTTGTGGTTTCTCCCAACCCCCCCTGGAACCTTGGCCTCTCTGTCACGTGGTCCTCAGTTATCACCAAAACAACCCGCGGTTTACAAACTCACGTTTAATGATTAACCGTCGCAGTGCCAGTGGAAGGGGTAAGAGATCCCTGAGTGTATTCTCAGTGCTCGTGTGTGTCTGCATGTGGTCGGGGTGTTTTTAGACGAGCGTTCCAGGTAAAATGGAGAACCTGGACAGAAAGGGACACCACCGTGGTTAGGTGACTGTCAAATGGAAACGTCTGAGAAGGTTTAGCAGAAGCAGCAGTCAATCTGTGTGGATCTAAGCTGCCCTTTTCTCTAAAAGAAGCAGCTGTGTGTTGAACTCCCAAAACCATCAGTGTCACCAGATATAATTCAGAGCCACAATAACGTGGGGGCATTTGGGAGGCAGGCTGCGGTCACCATAACAATGCCTCGCTAAACTGATGGCTCGCGGAAGGCACATTTTAGAAGCCACACTTTGTCACCCGCTGACATGAATCCTCAGAAATTGGTTACAGATGCAGAGACTGTTTGGAAGTTTGTCCATCCTGCACAGCACCATTGGAAACACGTGTTATTGGAAGTGTCTGGAAATAATAGACCATTAAATAAACCATTGCCAAAGTTATTTCATCCATTCATCTTCTGCCTGCTTATCCTGGACAGTTATGAGGGTGGGGGGGGCTGGAGCCTATCCCAGGCAGCAGGCTGGAGTACACCTTGTATGGGATGCCAGACCATCCATAAGCTGAGCTGGTCTACCGGAGGAAACATGAGAACCTGGAGGAAACCTGTGAGACATGGGAAGAACATGAAAACTCCACACACACAGCGAAGGTGGGACTCAAACCACCAACACTGAAGGTGTGAGGTGACAGTTCTACCCACTGCCCCCATTGCCAAAGTTATTCTGAAATATATTTTTAAAATGCACAATGCATACTGTACTGTACATTTGAAGCTGGCTTTTCAGAAATGGTCGAAGATCCGAGAACATTGGAGTGAATCCTGCAGAGACTCCTCATTCAAATGGGGTCTCCTATATTCCTGTACTTTTAAGGCAAGCCATCCTCACATACAACATGGTCCTGACTGGACATTTCCCATGAGTGTGTTAACATAATGGGAACACAGTGACCTCACGTCTCTGGGTTATGGGTTTGATTATTGCCCGTGTCTTATTTTAGTGTGTTTCCTCTCATGGGTCAAACATGATAATGGACTCACCCCTACCCTTAGTGAAAGTGACACTTTCCCTGCTGTATCAATAATGGACTCACCCATTCTCAGTGAAAGTGAGTCTTTCCCTGCTGTATCGATAATGAAATCGCCTCCTCTCAGTGAAAGTGAGTCTTTCTCTGCTGTGTCGATAATGAAATCGCCTCCTCTCAGTGAAAGTGAGTCTTTCTCTGCTGTGTCGATAATGAAATCGCCTCCTCTCAGTGAAAGTGAGTCTTTCTCTGCTGTGTCGATAATGGACTCACCCCCTCTCATTAAATCGTAGTGAACCAGGCCATGGATCTGCCTTTCCTGCCGGATGAATGCACCGTAGGCAACCAAACAGAAAATAGCATTTATCCTTAAAATTCTTGTGTTTTTTTAAATTTCATTTTACTGTGATGTTACCTTCACAGATCATATGACTGACCCAAGACACTTTAAACTACAGGGCAGAATTTTCCCCGTATAGTTTTCGAATTGCATGTGGTCTGTGTGTTTAAAAATTCTGGTTTTCCATTGACATTTTTTTCCCTGTTCTCACTAAAAGACCCATGTATGGACTCAAACAGCGTCTTCTTCAGTCTTGGCCTGTCAAAGTACGGCTGTGGTTGGACAACATCAGACCTTCCAGAACCTTCTGATGTCCGATCACCTGGCTTTACCCAGGGGAGTAATTAGAGATCAGAAACATCGGGGCTATGCCATAGATGACGACATCAGAAAGTTTCCTGTGTATTTTTTAATTGATGTTTTTTCCCTAGCAAAACAGTTGACTACGAGTCAATGTGCATCAGCTGATTATATTAAGGAAATTGTAGTTGGAAGGAAAAAACATTTCCAAAATGTTCGGGGCTACATTATCAAAACATTCTGGACTGTAGCCCAATAGCTAGGATCTCATCAAAAGCCTTTCTTCATATACACCTGTGTGTTTGGGTTCCTGGCTGCTTGTTTGCTGCCACCCTCTGTGATCATGTACCATTGTCCACACTGCTCTCTCAGATCAGCAGAATGTGTGTCTGCAGCTCAATTTAACCCGGAGAAAGGATGCTAGCCAGTCTGCCTGTTTTTGCACCTTCGGGTCATGTTGGAAGGGGTGGTAATGGATGTTGATAGATTGTTCTTCGAGAAAATGTTGATGGGGGAAAATGTGGTACGTTTTCTCTGGGACCATTTACTTCTCTGGACATATGGAGATGATCCGTGTGGATTCACATTAATATACAATCAGATATATGATGCCAGGCACCGTAGCATGGAAAGAACTTACGGTAATGAGATATTTAGGATACGATCATGAGATCATTAGTACTTTAATACAGTTAATAGTGGTTCTGTTTATCAGAACAGTGTTTCGTGAAACACGTTTCCGTTGTTTATTGGCAAAGCGCCTTTGTTAGCCTCGTTGGTGTCTGCTTCATAAGCTGTCTGTACCGTTAAGTGGATGTCGTCCAAGGTCCAAGACTTCTCATCCTTCTGGAGACGTGAAAATGTCCTCCCCTCTCGGGGAATGCTTTTCAGGACCCCCTCTGCCTTCTCCTCCCTTGGTCTCCTGCAGGGGCACCTGTCATTACTTCCAGATAACCTTCAGCTCATCTGGTTTGCATGTTTACGGCATTTCACAAAATGCGTTTAAAGCCACGGTAAATGTCAACAGCCCCCCCCACACACACACACACACACACACACTGCTATGCTATCCTGTGGTGAATATGTAGTGTTGGTAAGGTACATGGAAGGGGACCTAATATCTCCGTGAGGGGTCCTGTTTTCCAGGAACATCATCCCTCTGAGGTGAACATCAGAATCTTCATCATCGTCAGTGTGGCTATGAATAACTGTACCTTCCATGTAACTGATTTATGTGAGGACTACCTTGGTCCTGCTAGGCAGTTAAGAAGTGTTTCTTTGCTGCTTTGCTGAACTTGACCAAGTTACAGCTTTGAGCCCCTTACGACAACAGTCATTATAGCTCATCAGAGAAAATTATAATGCCCCCAAATGTCAGTGTGCAATGCTCATATGTCAAGGCTTTTCATAATTTCCGTCATTAAAACGGACATGCTTATGTTTCCACAATCTTTGTCAAATTTAAGGTCGATACAGATTTAAGCAGGTTCAAACTGGCTTTGCACCTGCATTCTCTGAAGTTGCCCATCCATTCTTCCCAAATTCCACGGGGGGGGTAGAATGAAGAAATAATGAGCAGAAATTTCACATCGGATTACCGTATCAGCCGACGTGCTTCAATGATGAGCTGCCATCTCAGCCAGGGAGCTCGAAGCACAGGAGGCCACACAATGGAGGGACGTCCTCCCCCCAAGCAGCCGACCGTCACGCTTCCTCTCTGGGGGGGGGCTCGGGGTCTTGTTCCAACAGTGCCGGGTTACTGCTGGTTGGCTCTGTAGTCTTCCCAGGTCACGACATCTCAGGAAATGAGGGCATGCTGGTATGATGGGGAAACGGACAGGAGTGGAGAAGGGGGGCAGTGACCCTGAGGCCTGAGGGGTCACCAACGGGCACTGAAGCTGCCTGGTTGTTTCTTCTAGATGTCCAGGATGTGACATCATCTCCACACGCACATTAGTAATGGCTGTGAAACGATGTTTGATGTTTCCTTGAATTGCGACACAAATAAATGCAGAAAGGGCATTGAGATTGAACTCTACAGCTATGGCACAGGATATCCGAAGCACAATTTAGCAGCATAATGTTCAGACGCTTCTGGAACCGCGTTCCGTCCCTGCTGTTTGTCTGTCACCTGGCGGACCGTCTCTCCTCCACAGGTATTCTGTCCTGCACAGACTCTTGCTCTGGTTTTCTGCATTGGTGGTTGGGAGCCTATAGATCGCACACTTGTTTGGTGGGGCTTGTCGCTATTCTCATACAGCTGTGTTTGCACGGATCACTCGGCCGCAACCGCCATCTTCCGCAACCCCGCGTTTGCGCGTGCCGTTCTATCGCCGTCGTTAGGGCGAAGGTGGTATGGCCGCTCGACGTGTACCGCGACGGTGACACTGATGTTATTGCCGAAGGCCGCGATCTCCATCTTCCGTTGTTGTGACCCAGGCCCTGACAGAAGACAGAATCCCCCCAGGCTCACTGAGATAAGGAGATCAGCTGGATTTGAATGGCTTTTGATACCTACCAACAGGAAAAAGCGTAAGGAATTTTCCAGAAAGCAGAAGTGTCAGGAATGTTTCATTTCAAAAAGGGACCAAATAAAATACGTGAAAGAGAGATGAATATCAGCAAAAATCTGGATGCTTTCTTTATTTCCATGTATGTACAATTAAAGTGTCCAAGATGCACTATAAACACAGTCAGATAAAATTCTCAATTGTTGAAAATATCTGCCTTTTAATCTCGTAGTCGTTATCGCTGAATATCGGTATCACTTTCACCATTCGATACGGTCATTCTGATTTCTCTGGACTGAGATGAAAGTGAATAGATTTATTTTGTAAAACAAAACGCTCCGTGGTCACCACTGATTCTCGTATGTTAGCACTTAAACTATTTCGGAAGAGCTGGGACTTGTTCACTTAGCCGAGTGCGGAGGGGCTGTTTGGATAGTGTGACACAGGCTCCATGGGGGGGAGGAGGAGTTACTGGTTGACCAAACCACATGAAATCAGTCAGAACGCAGAGTTTAGGTCTAAATGATCCTGACTCATCGCTACCATAACCATTTTTCACCCGTGACAGTCTGAGAAGGTGATTAAAGTCTAAATCTAGAAACTACAATGCAGTGAGTCTCATTTGTCCATCTGGGTGGGTTCATACCCCCCCGCCCCCCCCCCACACACACACACACAGATCAACAAATGAGTCAGAATAAAATCAACTGGGAGAGACTTTTCTTATTTCAAAACATTTCTTGAGTAGATAATTGTTGTTCAGTTTGTTTTAATGACATGACTAAGTGTCGGTAAACCAAATTGTTTACTTATTTATTCAGTGATTATGATTTTATGATTTTCTCTGACACTGAATACTTCACATTGCTCATGTGGAGTTTAAGGAAAAATGTTGCTCTCCTCCTCTAACATAAACGCTTTTTCTATCCTTCCTTTTCCCTTTTTTCCACGAAAGCTTTTTTTGTTAAGAAAATACCAAGTAAATTATTTTCATGTTCCAAAAAAATAAAGCTATGTTTGGGGCAATTACTGGCATTGAGAATGTGCAGGGAAGATTTCTGAAAAGTCCAGGCTTTGCCAGCGTTTCCCGGCCTGTCTGTCCATAATTACCGTTAATCAGTTGCCCTCTGACCTC
The DNA here is from genome assembly GCA_009936485.2 of Gymnarchus niloticus. NCBI lineage: Eukaryota > Metazoa > Chordata > Actinopteri > Osteoglossiformes > Gymnarchidae > Gymnarchus > Gymnarchus niloticus. Next base: position 5,253,950 of record JAACJT020000064.1, on the reverse strand, counting down.
TATAATTATGTCCCATCAACGGCCTTTGCTTACGCATTAAAACCCCTTTATTAAATCGGTCACCACAAAAGGGAGAGAAGAACAGCCTCTAGCTTTGTAATTAGTACAAATTCCAGTAATTGCCCGTTTTGAGTTGAGGGTAAATATAATAACATGATAGGGGAATGGACTGAAAGAACGTATTGTTTCACGTTGTCCGAGAAGTGGCGTCCAGTCGATTTGAGGTTCCAGAGGTGATGTTCAGGGAGGATTTAAAAGGCTGTCTGTGCTGTTTTAGGGTTTGAGGTGCACAGCCTTCTGGGAATCAGAGTCCCAAAAACATTGCGTTGGTCCAGTGAACGTCCAGCACAGTATTGTTCATATGTAGTTTCTATCAATATCAGAGGGTTTTGGCCGTCTGATATCTGGAGAGTGCCCCACATGCACCTCACTGATATATTTAGTGGATGGAGGCTGAGTCCTTCCCAGAATCCCTCTGAGGTCTCTGGGCCAATCTTTGTCTCATTAGGCCAGTCTGATCCCCTCCCCAGGATCAGAGGCAAGCCTGGAAATTAGGCTACGCTAATTTCGTCCTAATTGTGCTTCAGCCGTGATTTGACAAAAAACAAATTAGGTGGAAAGGGAACAGTGTCTGAATAGAAGGCTGAGAGCAAGTCCTCAACATAACATAATTACTGAAGGAACTCCAGCTTTGACAGCCAATAATCGGTCAATAATGTGATTATATGTTTTTAAAGGAAACCTTCAATTAAAAATAAATTGGTATTTATATATAGGGTGCTGTGCAGACAAATCCGTTTGGGTATTAATAAAGCATCTATCTATCTATCTATCTATCTATCTATCTATCTATCTATCTATCTATCTATCTATC
>JAACJT020000064.1:5227503-5247802 GCA_009936485.2 Gymnarchus niloticus | reverse complement strand
TATACAGGGTATATACACCGGGCACAGACATATACAGGGTATATACACCAGGTATGGATATATACAGGGTATATACACCAGGTACAGATATATACAGGGTATATAAAACAAGAGTACTGGGCACACATACGTATACACAGCCACACACTACTGTTAAGTGCTTTGGGGCAACTGTGTTAAAAAAGACACTATCAAAATTAATTGAATTGAACTGAAGTGAATTAGCATGTAATTACATATATATTGGTGTATATTTTATGTATCTACACATTAATTATTCATATTCAGGCATGCATGTGACACATCTAATTTCACTCATAAACCTATGCTGTACATCTCAGTCTCTCAGACACACAAATATGCCAGCAATGGCCACTTTATTAAGTACACCTTCTTGCTAATGCAGCAGACTGCTCCTGCAGATGGCAAGGCATGTGACTACAACTGAATACATACAGCATGCAGACAGGGTCAAGAGGTTCACTTCCTGTTTGGTTAAGCATTAGAACAGCTAACATGTGTGATCAAAGTGATTTCGAACGCAGTTTTACTGCCGGTTCCAGCATCTCTGACACGCTCCACCCTCATGAGATTTTCATGCAGCAGGGTGTCTGGAGTTTACAGAGGGTGGTGATGTGAACAGAAACATCCAGTTGACGACACTTGTGTGGCTGAAGACACCTTGTTAACGAATGCTGACAGAGGAGAATGGCAGAACTCGTTAAAACCAACAGACAGGCCACCAGTGCAAAAATAACAGCTCAGCAAAACCTTTTTGTGTAGAATGGCTTCTCGTCTACCTTTGAAGTGGCCCTAGAGACTAAAGTGAGCCCTACCTGCTAGGAGCCTGGTATAGGTAATAAAGTAGTGGCCTAGGTCAGCTTAAAGGTTACAGATCTATAAATGACCTTAAGCTTATAGACAGTGGTAACACAAATTAACACCTACTGAAAGATATTAAGAAGGGAGAAATTCTATCAATGGACTCTGAAAACAGAGACTGCTCTTGTTTCTGTTGTCAGTTGGAGGATCAGCGTCTTTCAGTTTACTAGATTACAGATCATATCTGGCTTTCGCCTCACTGATCAGTGGTCATGTGAACAGGCTGTTATCAGGGGAGGAGTCAAGGGCCTGTGCATCATCACTGCTGCGTGTAAAGCTAGTGAGATGGGGCCGCTACATCCCGTCTCCACCATATGGATCCATCTTCTCCACCACGTGAGTTTTTAAGCAGGGATAATGGGTTTATTATTATGGTAAAATGAAGCGAGCTGAAAATATGCAAAGGCGCGCAGGTCTCCGAAGTCGTGTATCCCACGTAGAGTACCTGAAGCAGTCATTAATTATAGAACAGAGCTCAGCCTTAAGCTGTGTGCTATAAATATTAACATTGTAGCAGAGACTCTGGGGGAGGACCAAGGGCACGGCCGATTCTGCCGCGCCGAAGCTAATCTGGAAAAAAAAATTAATCCTCCAGAGCGAAAAACTACAGCAGATGTTCGACGGACGACCTTCGTTAACCTTGGGAGTGTTGATTAATAAAATCTCAAATGAACGTGGTCTGGCCTCTAGTTTGTGGGCATCCTCTGTGATGTCGCCCCTTGTTTTCTGATGCTCGAGGGGATGATGTGTGTCTTAGCACATGTAGGGTGAAGCGGATGGTGATCCAGGAATGGAAGGCTGAGGCTGAGCAGTGCGGCGGCCAAGGAGGAGAGAGGTTAGATATCGAGATGCCACACTGGAGGGTGATGGGTAATGTCACTACAATCAAACCACCTGGGAAAAGGGTCTTCGGGGTGCCTTCTTCTTTGTTCCTGAGCATGTTTTCAGGGATGATTGCATTAATGCATCTCATGCAGCCAGCAGTGCTACGGAAAGTGTGGGAGTCGAGGGATGAGCTGACCCACGCATGGGCCACGTAGAGGGCGTGGGTCAGTCACATGATTATTCACACACAAGCTAAATGATCCATTACCACTGACCTAAAATGCAGTTATTTTCACCTTGTAGAACAGTGACCTAATAATCTTATAATGTCTTTCCACAAATACGTGGAAAGTCTGATCAATGCCACTGAAACAGACATTAAATCTGGAACGAGTGAAAATTTAACTGCTGATTCTCCTGCTTCAGCATAGGCAGAAACAGGTCATCAATAATACGTACTTTCTCACATTACACCGACCGCCCTCAAGAGACACGGGCCCGTTCAGTGCCGACTCCGCACTCGGGAAAACGGCCAGATGCTTCTGCACACGATCATGCCAGTGCAGGTGTGCTGAGGACAATTAGCCTAATCTTCTCTTTACTGATGAGATGGGAACACGGGGAGGTCAACTGGTAAAATGACACTCCGCGAAGAGAAGTTGCGTGTTCACGTGTTTACTTTTGGGTGCCCACTCTCAGGTGAGGTCCGAGAAACCCTTGGCTGTCAAACAAATCGTGCTTCTGGTTGTCTACAAATGAGGCTTCAAAACTTCTACGTGGGTGGTAGTATCCTAAAATAACCAGTTAGTGCTGGTGATAAATGAGGCTTCAAAATCTGTGGCGGGCTGGAGTATTCTGAACTAACCAATCAATGGTGCTGCTAAATGAACCTTTGAAACCTGTGGGGGGTGTGAGTATACTGAACTAACCATTCAATGCTGGAGCTAAATGAGGCTTCACAACCGATGATGGATGGGACTATCTCAAGTACTAATCAATGTTGGCAATACCATTGTAAGGATGCTAGGGATACTCTCACCCAGCATGGGTTTTGAAGCCTCATTTGTCCCAACACTCGCCAAGAGGCCTGGCTGCTCTTCCTCCCTGAGGTGACGAGAGCCATTAGTCCAAATTAAACCCCCTAGGCCAAGGCAGAAAAGCAGGATGGCTTGTTGTTATGTTTCCTCTTGCACAGGCTTCCTCAGCTCGTCCTTCTGGGTGACGTGCCTCTTGGCTGTGAAGCTGCATACAAAGCTGTATTTACACTTACAGGATGTAATTACGAGGAGAATTGAGAAACCCATGGCGTCCTGAAGCCGGTCATTTCGCGGCCTCCTGTCTCTGTCGCATCCCCGGCTTTTCCTCTCCCCATTTCAGCAGGTGTGGCTGCAGAAGCATTTGAAAAATGCACCACAGAAAATAAGCAGCATCCCCTCCTCTGATTGGCTAATCTTTCCATCTGTTATGTGTCCCTCTGACAGACAGCTGGCTGTTAGTTTTGAACCCAGGCTGCAGGAGGCTTAGTGTCCCTTTTCTGGCCTTTAGTCTTAAACAGAATCGATCTTGTTACCCGTGTTTTCCCTAGTGAGACTTCAAAAGGTGTGGTGGGTGGGAGCATCCTGAACTCACCAGCATCACCAGCATTGATTGGTTGTTTGGAATACTCCCGCCCGCCATGGGTTTTGAAGCTTCATTTGTCCCGTCCCTAGCTTTTGCAAACTTGCAATAAGTGTTTCAGAGTAAACCTTTTTCATGCAGGAAAAATGCCTCATCTCCCAGGCAACGCGAGATATTTCAGAACCTACAGAGGTCATTTCAGTGCAATTTCCAGAGGCAATTTCAGTACAGCCTACGGAGGCAATTTCACAGTAGCTTTTTTTTTCGCTGATGTGTTAATTTACGCTTTAACGGTCAAGTCAAAAACAGACACCACCGCCTTACAAGCTCTCGATACGTTCCCACTCTAACCCATCTGCTTTCTGTAGTCGCTTCGCTTCTTGGTCACTGGAAAAAAGAAGAAACCCAACAGCCAACTAAAAATGGAATAAAAATCAGTACACATGAAGCTGAGTGATATGTAAGAGCGTATGTAAATTCAGAAAAGGAACGAAGTCTGAAACGTACTGTCTGAAGCCGAATTATATGGCAGACCTGTATGCTGATTATTCTTTACATACCTGAAGACCTGAAGGATGTGTACTATTGGAAAAGTGGTGTTTGCTATTCCTCTGTTACCAAAAGTACAAATGTTAAGTGACTTTTGGGCTTTTCATGTGGATTAAGGAAGCATGGGAAAATCAAAGGCTCAACTCAAGCGGAGTCGAGTAGAAAAAGGCCGTCAGACTGAAGGAGGAAGTGAAACCCAATGAGAAAATCACAGTTCTATGGGCTCACAGTGCTGAAAGCAGAAGCCCCATTCGTTCGTCTTCTTTCAGAGCCAGATCCTCGGATGATCTACGGAATCGGAGCAGGGACCCATGTCACCAGCGCCTTTCTCGAAAACCCAAAGCAGTCCAGAGGGTTTAATGGCCTGCACTCCAAGCTCAGTGGGGATGCGGGTTTGAATCGGTGCAAAGGATTTTAGAAGTAATGATGCATGTGCGTCACAGCCGTTCTTGGCTGTTGCAGCGAGCATGGTGTTGAAAGCCAATCGTTGATTGCTTAATTTCGCCGTATCTGTCTCAATGTGCTAGTTGGAAAACTGACTGTTTTTTAATGTTGGTGCAAATGAATCATAGTATAGTATTAATACTATAGGCCCTGGCAGGCTGCAGGTTATCTTGCATCATATAAAACTAACTTGCTATGGAAGATGCAGCAAGATTTCAGAAATGTGATAATGTGGCCTGGCAACGCAGGGCCACTAAGGTCAGGGATGTCACACGATCTTGCTGATGTCCACAAGGTCGCCGAGTGCATTTTTCTATCTGCCATGTTCAAGGTTAAAATGGCACCCGCCAATGAAAGACCCCTTGCCAAAAATTATGGTTTTTATGCTGATGCTGGCGTGGTCCCCAGATGGTTCAGTGCATTGAGTTCACCGTCATCTCTGGATACAGCTGATCTCTTAACAAACAAACGTCAGCAACAGTAGAGGACATCTCAGGGCCGTGATAGTTGTACTCCTCCGTCAATGTCACAGAAATGGCATTGAGCTATTTTTAACAAAAACGCACCCTGCCTGTTTTGCCTAGTTGTAATCCACGCAGATATCACCAGTTAATGACTCGTAAACGAGCTCTAAAGATGCTGTTTTAAAGAAAACCCACCTTGTCACTTTCTGCAATAATTGCTTTAGCAAGAAGGTGTCATTTACGGAGAAACTTTCGCGCGTAAATCTGACAGCGGAAAGACATTGTGTGACTGCATCATTGTGTGCCCATTGAAGAACATTCCTAAGATCAGTGATTAGAAGATACACCAACGCTGCCTTAAAGTTGCTTATCCTGGTCCGGATCATGGGGGGTTCTGGAACCTATCCCAAGTGGCGCAGGGCACAAGATATAACCTGGAAATGATGCCAGGTCTTCATAGGGTTTATTTGAATCAAATATTCCTTGCCTCAAATATTACTTACTGTATATGCCTACATGTTCACCTGCTGAACAGTAAATTTAAGTCATTTAAGTATCTCATCCTTCACGGTATACAGTAAGTTTTGACCAAATAATACGCTCAATAAACCTTCATGAAAAGCACTTCAACAATGCACACACATTTGAGCATCCTTTAGTAAGAACACTACCTATAATATTTAGTAACAGTGTTTTCAGACCAGTTACCAACTGCACCCGGTACAACCCAACGGCCTGGCACGAGGCTGCCCTGCCCAGTTCCGATGCAGTTGGACATCCAACAGACAAATAATTGCTACTTTTTCCTTCCGCGGCTCTCTGGGAATAAAGGACTTCTCTTTTCGCTAAACGATCTGCTTTTAATTCAAAGCACACCCTCTGCTCCCCCAAAATGACTTTTCCGTCTGCTATGTGTGTGTTTTTTCTGTCAGAGTTATATAATCTTGGTGAAGCCCTCCTCCCCCTCAGGCGGGGCTCGCTTTGGCCCACCTCCAGACCCAACAGAACACCCTCTGTCTTAGGGTTCTGTTCTTGACACCAGCTGTTCTTTGATACTGCAACAGCTGACTCCTCAATGTTTTTTTCAGCATATTTCTGACTGGACGCAGCGTGCGCCCGCCTTCGTTCTTCTCTTTCCAATTGGGTGCTCTTAAAACCCACCCAACCTTCTCCCTCTCTGATTGGATGAGGTCTGTTTCGGCTGGCTCCTCCCCCCCTTCAGGCAGCCCCGCTTGAGCTGAGTCGCAGCTTGTCTCCCAGTCAATGAGGGCAGCTGACTCGCACCTGCTCAGTGGCAATCTGTCTGTGGATTTTCGGAGAGCACCGGAGCTCCTTCACCTGACACCTCCATCTGAATGGAGCTGCTTACAGGCTCCTGGCAAGAGAACGGTCCTCAGACTCGCTCCAGAAGCTGCCTGAGCACTGCTGAGCACAGCCTTCATGAGCGCGTGCTTGTCTGTGCCCCTTTATTACCCCCCCTTGTGTGACCTGTTATCCTCAGACTAAACCAGCGCTAACTCCAACTGTCCGGCTGCCCAGTCCACTCCTTCTCTTTGCCCCACCCCCTCTCCACATTCACCTCAAAGTAGCAGCCAACTCTGCTAGCCTTTACCTTGTTAAAACACTCACATGTAAGGATCACGTCTCAAGTCCTGCAGAGGCAGTTCTCATCTTCTCTTAGCATTACTCTGCTAGCAGCGGGAGACCTGCTTTGGCAAAGTGTAATGTAAGCACCTTACTAAAGTTATCCTTATCCATTTTTCCCACATATTCCCATTATTACCTCCTCTAGCCTCATTCCATTACGAGACAAATTAAATACACTGAATCTTGCCCCAGCTGCCCAAGGGAACATAGAAAAAATGGGTGTCAGTACTGTAAAAGCCAGGAGGCATCGATTTCCAGGTCAATTGCTGGATTTCTCCCATAAGCACCAGCCCAAGTAGCCACTGGCTGGGTTTGAAGCTTAGGTACGGCTCACCGGATGAAGGGGCTTCAACCGGCGTCACTTACGGGTGGCCTCTCCGTCGGCTCAAGTAACAACCACTACGTCTGAAGGCCCTTGATGCATGCAAAGGTCTGATTATTACAGTGGTTTAGTGCCATCACAAAGACACCGGGAGCTTAAATAACGATACCGGCCTGGCTTCTCGCAAGTATCGCCCAGTTTGCCTGGATTATCCTGGAGAATTCCACCTTCACGGTCCTTAACTGTTTGTTTGCCAAAATAGATGCTAACCGGATGGCGGTGTATAGAAGCCGCAGTGCTAATTTCCCAGTGTGCTCGTCCTGCTTACTGTCACAGCTGTTTGTTAAATTTGTGAAGTGCATCTCTGATTAAATATCTCCGAGGGACTGGCGAAGCAATGAACCCCTTTGCAGCCGACCCACAGCCGGCTAATAGGCAATTTAACCAGGATCTGTGCATGTGGATGTGCATTAGTATTCAGTTTTGATCATATTCATCAAAATTTGTGCCTTATAGTTTTGTTTTTATACATTATGCATAATGTAATTAAGCTTTAGGCAAACAGACTCTCCCAAGAGTTTCTGATCTTATAATGCTGTGGATTTACGGTCTCCATTTATTGTGTGAGATATGAACCAGAGAAACACAATTTTTTGTGTAATTATTATTATTGTTAGTAGTACCGATGGCTTGGCAAATCCCATGTTTTGTTATTAAATTACTTTAAAATGGATCATCGTTTTACAGCGACACAACTTTCCATTAGCGATTTGTCGTACGTAATAACTACCATTCAGCTGATTGCGTTGAAGTAAAATTGTTTTATTGCTGTTGCCACCAATAAGACACTAGCATAAGAATCAGCTGCTAACATTTAAAGGTTCATTAACCTCATTACTGCGAATGGGGATGAGAACCACTGTACAGTGTCCACACGGGGGACTTTCCGGATGCCGTTGGATCAACAGTCAGCTTCCAAGCTTTGGTTCTGTTGTACTTCCTGTGGACTGGACAGATGTTTCTGGGACATGGTAGAGTGTGGGATCCAAACCCCCAGAAGGAAATTCCACTGCTGTACAGGGTGTCAGGTGTGACTTATTCTCTCACTCTAGCTGAGGCTCTTTTACAAATTAGCTTGTATTTCATACACTTTTTTTTTTTTTACCGGATCTTTTACTGGTCTAACTGGGTTTGGTGTAGCAGCCCAGTATTCACCAGGATGCAGAAAGATGGCTTCTGAATTGCATGCCTCTTTGCCCACCATGAAGTCTGCTGCTTTCTTCCTGTGTCAGGACACATGTCTCAGTACCCACTGATTAGGAAGGCTGCACCAAATGCAGAGAACAGTCCCTGAGGACCCTCAGTTCTGGCCACATCCGTGTAACATTACATGCCGTGTAATGAGCAGAGCGATGCCAGGTGGCGGGGGGTGAAACCTGAGCCTAAATATACAAATATTTATTTACCTTTACATCTGCTTAATTAGAAGATGCTTTTTTTCCCAGGAGCAGCATACACCGAGGCAGGTAATAAGTGGATCTAGGGAGAGCCTCCAATCTGGGACCAGAAAAAACTGCAGGTTTGCATTGGTGCAAGAGCAATACAGCACCTCACACGGCATGCCCAAAACCAAAGAGTGTCAAAATCGTACGGTTCTGATAGACATGCAAAAGAACATCAACAAGGAGTGGATAATGATGGAACAGGACAGATACCTAGTATTTCAATTCAATTCAATTTTATTTCTATTGCACCTTTAAGAAGAAGCACTGTCACAAAGCGCTTTACATAGTCCCGGGCCCAGGGTCCCCAGAGAGTAAGCCAAAGGTGACAGTGGCAATGAAAAACGCCCTCAGGAGGAAGAAACCTTGGGAGGTACCAGACTCAACCTCCTCTGGCTGGCGTCGAGCAGGACAAATTCATTAGTAAGGTGTGCTGGTGTTTTAAAATATGCATATAAATGTACTTTGTAGCTATGTAACTGAGACTTTCATATTCCCAACAGCTGGGCCAGGCTTTGCCCAGGTTTGTTGGCGACATATTTCTTGGTCATGCTCTAAAGAGTAAGCTCTTATTTAGGTTTGGTTTAGGTTTCACCTGAAAGGTTCAAGCAATGTCGACATCAGCACAGATTTTGAAGGAAGACCTTGAAACCCACAAAGGTTTCGTTAAAGCAGAGTGGACCACAGTGTCTTTCAAAGATGACATCCACCCTCAGGAAAACACAGAAAGAATTCAAAACCAGTGTTTCACCTTGCCACATTCGTCTTTGATTAACCGAGGAGTTGTTCCAATGGTGACAACGGCTCCTCATCCAGGTTTCTTTCCGTGAGTCGAATGGAGATGCAGAGCCCCTGTCTGATGAGAGCGGTCAACCCGAACGCATCCGTCTGTGTGAGTGTGTACGTGTGTTACAAACCAGACCACTGCTCCCCTCCTGCAGAGCCTCCTGTCTCCCCGGGATGTTCCTCTAATGCCACCCTCTGCTAAAACGGCATTCATTATCGGCCTCTGCGTTTGAAAGACAACGTCTCTGTGGTGAAAGTGTGAAAGCCCTGTGTGTGTGTCTGTGTGTGTCTGTGTCTTGATATCGTTTAACGTTTAAGTCCAAAAAATGTACATTCATCATGGACTGCACATCTGTTCAAGGCAGATATCATATAACTCAGTGAAAAGGAGTTGTTTACAGTTAGCATGGTACATAATCACATGAACATGGCCCCGACATCATACTCGAACAGGATGTGTTGTCTGTCACATCCTACCTGTTAAAATTTACACACCTTTGGAAAGCCATCTCCACACACAGCGGGAAGAGGAAGACTCTGCGGACATTTGAAGAACGTTCCTCAGCAAACAGAAGATGCCCGGGAAAGATCAACCCTGCAAAGTCAAACGAAGGATGTTCAGTCCAGTTGAGTGTTCGGCCCACTTGACGTAACAGCGTTCATGACCTACCTTGAGTGTGTCCAGACAAGGTCGTTCCTGTCTGCAGCAATATGACGCAGACGTTATTCTCCTCACATCCAGATCACTTTGACTTTTCTTCCCTTGTGGATTTCTACGTGATTCAATCTGGTACAATTTGAAAGTATGAAGTCCGAACTCCACGTGAATATTTAATGTGTGTAGTACGGGTCACACTCTGGCCCATATTTCAAACATAAGCTGTCCTTACCTTTCACGTATTTTCATCAGATGTGAACACAGACATATACATGCTGAAATAGCCATGTACAAAACAGTGCAAATGTATATATAAATATTCATATTTAATATTAATGTTAAATAATACTAGCGTGGACTGTGATATAGCAGAAATGCGAAGGTGGGGTAAAATGTGTGTGTGTGTGTGTGTGTGTGTGTGTGTGTGTGTAAATAGTACCACAGTAAAGCTGGGGGGGCACCACAACATCATTTAATGCTTGGTTCTTCTTCTTTTCTTCCATTCCAGCCTCCCTCCCCCCTTCCTCACCCATCGTTCCTTTCCTGTCCTTCCCCTCTCATTCTCTATCATTCTCACTCCTTCCCTGTCTCCCTTTCTCCCAGGATTCTCTCTCCTTTGTTCCCTTCCTCTCTTCCCCCTCTCTCCTTTCCCTCCCTTCTTCTCTCCCTTCCTCTGTTCCTCCCTCTCTCCTTTCCCTCAGTCCTTCCCTCCCTTCCTCTCTTCCTTCCTTCCCTTCTCTATCACTCTCGTTTCTGCTCTCCGTCTTCCTCCCTCTGTTTCTCTCCCCAGTACTCTACAGATGTTCTACTGCCCTTGACATGTCAACACAGTAGCCCACACTACAGCTACTGAATGTGATGAAAATTATAACTTTTCAGTTTGGGAAACGGCCTCCTTCCACATTGTCACCAGGCAGAAGTGGCCCGCTTTGTCACACTTGCAGTCAGGAAGGCCTCCCTTTTTGTATGACTATCTAAGGACACCATAGCATTGTGCATTGAAAAAAGCTTTAAATTTACATGATGCATGATTGAATTACCGGGGAAGTAACTCATTACCTGGATGGATAGGAATCCATCAAATCTGCACCTGACGCTTGTGCACAACCCATAAATTTAGTTTGGAAATATTTTTCTTGGACATGTGACATGTCCTGCATATTACTATAAATACCATCTGTTGGTTGAAAATAACATATGTGGCAGGTCATAATTAACACTTAAATCCATTATGTACATTAACAAAATTCGACCGCTTCTTCCTGTTAGACGGTGGGACAGTTCATTTTTAACGACGGTAATCCCCTTTATCATCTCAGGAGTTGTGTCCCCACCATGATGGATGGCTCGTCGTCAGGCAGGTGTGAAATGGTCATGCTCCCAGACACACACACTCCCCCGGTCACCCAGACAGCTTGGTTGACCTTCCACCTCATCCTCCAGTCTGCTGATGACCATTTCCTGTAAAACTCCACGCCACCCATGTGTTACTCTGGACCATGTGGGTTATAAGAAGCCTTTAGCCACTGCCTAGGGTTATTGTCTCCGGCCCCCGGTTCCAGGTCCCTTTACATGAAGGGGTAGGAGAGCACTGAGTAGCTGGGGCATCATCTCGGATCATCAGAAGAAACGGGAAGTGAAGAAACAGGAAGTGACATTGTGTTGCGCGACTATAGACTCAGGCACCTTGTTTTGTGGCTGAAAGTGGAGAGGATGTGTACCTATGTTCCCGGTCTAAATGGCACCTTGACTGGAGTCCACTGCAGACCAGGGTCTCTTACAATTATATAGTGCAATTTACAGGTCGGTGGCCACAAGGCAATTAACAAGAGTACGCAGTGACACATATTTTTATGAACACTTAAAGGTAGAAAATGCAGAAATAGACAGGGAAAGGGCAACAAGCAGAAGACAATAGAAGATAAAAACTAAGAGCTCCTTAGCAAGGAGGTCTGAGGAGTCCCCCAGGTTTAGTAACACAACACAATAACATGGCAGTCACAGAAACAAATGCTAAGGGCAAAGCTATCTGAAGCGGAGCTTACGCGTGAGGACAGTGAAGCCAGACAGAAGGTAAATGGAGGACATATCAACCAGTGCTCTGAGAAGAGATCTGTCACCCCCGGAGTGACAGCTATGCGTGATGGAGGAGGGGGGGCGTGGCAGAGGCGGGAAACGGCTCTGATGTAAAAGACAAGTCGCTCATGGTGATGGAGGCTCATGGACAGCAGGAAACAGCTGGAGAAGCAGAAACGCGCAATTTGTCAAGCGGGGCTGACGGGATGCTCCTGCACCGTCCGCCCTGCGTCTCTGGCGGGGCTTATCAAATGCGAGCTGGGAGTCATGGGTGGGGGGGGCTTTTCTAGACCCATTTACAGCTGCCAGCTCCACCTGACATCTGCGTCATCTTCACCGGCTGATACAACGTTGCTTATCAACATTTATCTGTCTGCAGTCTGTGCTCTCCTTTTGCCTGACTGGGACTTGATCTGAACCTGTATCGGGTCAGTGCAGGAGAGGGTATTGTCACCTCAAGAAAGGCAGGCATACCATGGTGATTTGGACTTGATCTAGACCTGTACTGGGCCCATGCAGGAGAGGGTATCATCACCTCACAAAAGGCACAGGATACCGTGGTGATCTGGATTTGATCTAGACTTGTACTGGGCCCATGCAGGAGAGGGTATCGATGGCTCATGAAAGGCATAGGATACCATGGTGATCTGGCTGCTTCTCATCACACTCCCCTTTTTTTCCATGTGCTTTAAGACCCTGGTTAACTCTATTCGTCATCCTGGAAGGTTTGAATGAATTTCTCAGGGTTGGGAGTCGGTCTCCAATTACGATTTCATTCCGCGAAGGGAAAAATCTGAATTGATTTGTAAAATGACTTGCGTGTCTTTTGTGCTGAATTTGGAAGAGAAAATAAAATAGAGTTTCAAGCTGGTTTTGTCATTTTGATTCTGCCAAGTACAGTTTTACTGTAATGAAACACAAGGCTTATTTTACTGAAAGTATTTTAATTCATTGCATTGCTTCCATCCATAGACATTGGAAAACATTTTTGCTGCACATCTATGTTTCCTACTGTATGCCATTTTAGCTTCACTTTTGTAGCTTTGTTCATTAACTGGATAAACCTCCTCTGTAGGCCACCGCACCATGTGAATCATTGTTCACCGGTCTGTCTGGACTTCCATCAGCTCGAAGCCTTAACAAATCAGCACTCACTGAAAGAACCTGATGGGAGAGCAAATAAATGTTCCTGAGACATCTCCTCTGCCCCGTCCCAGTGCATTGTGGGTAGGGAGCAGCTGGCACAGCCTGTAGGCCGTGCGTGAAATTGGAGCCCAGCGGAGATGGTGTCGCAGTTCCCTTTGTGATCTGGACTCTTGCGGAGATGCTTCACCCTGCAGCCCATCTGTGTTTGCAAACCTGTGATGGTGCAGGGCCATGAAATGCCATTAACACGTCATTATCCTTCTGTCTTTTTTAACAGCACCCTCTGAAATCCCTCCTCTGTCTCTGTCAGACCCCCTGGGGTGCTGCGGTTGCAGTAATGGACATCTCTTTGTCATTTGTGGCAGTGTCAGACCACGTTGGTTGAAGGGGCTCGTGGTTAAGCTACTGTGACCGGAAGGTTGTGGGTTCATGTCCCCAAGCAGCAAAATGGAGAAATGCGGTGTTGGATGAATCCAGCTGTACCTAGTGAGGGGTGGAAATGGTGACAATGAGCAAGATGGCAAAGGAGGTCCTTGAGATTAAGGGAGCAAAACGGCTCTGCAATTTTACTCCTTGCTGTTGCAGAGTGCACTCATCAGGCGAGGACCCCAGTGGGGCCCGGACAGCGACAGAATGTCACTCCGTCCTCCAGGTCCCTGTGCCTACCCTCTGGGAAGCTGTACAATGCTCCCGCTTCATCACCAGGAATGTCTAGACTGGACTATCGATCGCCCGACTCATGCCATAAACCTGAGACCCGGTTGCTGAGCGACCTCGCCTTACCCCAGTGCTTCGAGGAATGTTAGACCGTGGTTTAACCCGTTACTGCTCAGGGACCGGAACATCCTACATGTACCAGTTCTTCCCTCACCCTTACAGAGTGATGCACTCTGGGAATTGGTCCATAAATCTAGGCCCCAGGAGAACTTCATCTCCTCAGTAGAAGGGCTTGGCTGAAAGCTGCATTCTAATCAGGACACAGTGTGAACATTAACAAGTGACGACTTCCATCTTTACGAGGAACAGACGGGTCCCTCCATTGTGTTACAGTCTCCTGCAGAAGGTCAGGGCTTTCCCTCTGGTCTGCACAAGGCAGTCACTATATTTAAATATGAAATAGTGCTGTTTATGTTTAATTACATGTTTAAGAGGGAGGGTGGACAGCTTCACCTCACCTGTAGGGGGTGCTGTGAGAATAGGTACCCTGAAAAAGATGTGTGTTTAGAAAAATCTGTAAATAACTTAAAAAAATACTGTAATTAACCCACTGAATAACTAAAGAAAGAACAGCAATGAGAAATCCCCCATGCTATGTGTGTCTGTGTCTAAATATAAATAATTTAAAGATAAAAACTGCTTTTAAATCAAATATGAGCATGGATGTCGAAACAAACGAAGACAGCTGCAGTGGGGCTGTCTGGTGCTGTTTATGAACGTTTCACGTTTGTGTCATTTAAAGATACGGCTGTCAATCTAAGGTAAAGGCCTGCCCCAGCAAAAGGAACGTCAGCATTCAGTCTTCTGTTTCTGTCTCTGATTCCACCGGGAATCGTATCCGTGTCATCCCTGATCACTCCGCTCCCGTGAAAAAGGAGATTTTATTCAACGTCGTCCAGAAAAAAATCCGATGCGTGACATTTGTGGATGTGTAGCTTCTGTAAGCAATAGCATTTCGCTTTGATGTGCAGCGAGACCCAAAATTACAGACTGGATATAAATTCTAAATTTATTCGGGGCTTCAGACGCTTCTGAACAAAATTAGAACTCCCGCGTCTACAGCTGAAACTGTATATTCTCGAGGGATGCACCGGGAGCCAATCGATAACAACGGCTAGGCTGAGTGGTTTATTTTCAGCGGTATTGAGCTAAAAGCACTTTTTTAAAGGGGGGCAGTATATGCCTGCTCAGCGGGGGTGTCAGCACAATGAAGGTCCAGGCCGTTCCTGCCCATCCCCCACTTCAGGAAGCCTCTGTGAAGCTGGGTGGATCTTCTCCTCCTCATTCAAGTCTGTCACCCTTTAGAGCATGCGGCTGCTGGGTGTGACTGCCCGATCATGCCTCTTGAGCCAGTGAGAAAGTTACGGTCCTGAGGCGGATCCTACGCCGCACCGTTACTGATGTCCTCTCTCAATGCCACAGCAACCCAGTCACCTGACCCGGTTTGGTGAAACTGCTGCACTCTGAGGCATGTTAAATATGATAAACCAGCACAGTGTCTTAATTAATACTGCATTCATGTCTGAATGGGATGATTCCTTTATTATGGTAATAACCTTCATTTTAATTGGAAATAGATTTTACTTACTGGATTAAACCTTCCAGTGTTGGGGTGGCCATAACTAAGAAGCTTTCATTAGTTATTTTTTTTTTATTACTTATTAATTAGTGCTCCTGCATTGTACACTCTACGGAGAACATGTTAACTCCACGCACACACAGAGCAGAGGTGAGATTTGAACCTCCAACCCCACATGCTTGAGCAACCTCCCCCATAAACAGTTCTGGGGTGAAAATCTGCTTTGAGAGGGAGAGGAGATGAAGGCCAATGTGCCCTAGCCATGGCATTCAAACGCCATGTCTGTTTAGTGAGAGTAGGATGATAGATCCTGCGCTGCTGGAAGATGATTTCACCTCAGCCTCACCTTCCAGAGGTGTGGCAGGAAAAGATGAGTCATCAAGCTCAATAAAATGCCAGGACCAAGTGGACAGTTTCATCTGCCCATAAATGTTACAGGGAAGTTTCTATGGTAAACCTGGAGCAGAGAAGAGATATTATCATCAATAAGAGTGATGACAGAACATATTTTAAATTGAATAGATGCAGACTCTGTATTTGCAGGCTAAAGCATGCCTTCCATGTCATACCCTAAGAGCGACACACCCTAGCTCGAGATGAATGGCAGGGGTGTTGTCTGTGTGGACATTCTCAAGATGGTATGTTTGCTGTGGTGACATAAGCATCCTCGACAGAAACACGCGGTCATCCCATAACTCAGATTCCCTCGCTCGGCCTTTGCTCTCCCTCCAGGCTGTATCCGTGGCGACAGAAGCAGATTGGGATTGGACAAGACGAGAAGGGGAACGAGAGAAGTCCTTGAATTTATAAGCATGGAAATGGAGGGTGCCCAGCCAAGATGGGGACGTCCTGGAGGTTGGTTGTGGTGGGCGGGTACATGTATAATCCTCCAATCAATTATTTACCAAGGTCAATTTTAATGGCATACGCAGAAGAACATTTTGGGATATATTATTTATGTCGTGAGCTGGCCTGCCAGTCCATCCTCTCTCTGGATATGAAACTCTGAGAAGAAAGAAGAGAATATGAAGCTGGCAGCTTCTGGGAAGTGTATTGATCCTCTCATCTGAACCCCCACCCTAACTGCACCTTGCAGGAAAAGATGGAGAAAGATGGAGGCCGGTGATGAAGAGCTGGCTGAACCGTAGACTAAAGGGGGATGATAGCTTGGCAAAGTCAATAGGCTTCACTGAAAGCGTCATGTAAATTGCAAGTGCTCACAGCTGATTGGCTGTACTGAGCTCTGCTTTAACACAGATTTAACACAGCTTTCACACTTTCACCCTAAAGGCTAGTTTAACCCTTTCATGTATGGTCCCTACTACAGTGTACAGCTGTTAAAATCCTTTCATCTAATATATGGATCGCTTTCAAGCTGAATGCTGCATGGAATCATTCTCAAGTGATGTTTACTTAAAACATCTGTCAGACTTATTAATTTGATCTGTCTTATTTTTAGTGAAGTACTCAAATACGTACAGTATAATATATACACTTTTTTAAAAGCACACATGGAGCAAAATCACTTCAGAATTTGTTTTAGTACTGAATGTAAGCAGAAAATAATTTCAAAAATGTCTCAGCCAGTCAAAAATTCATGGATGAAAGGGTTAAAATACAAAAAAGACACAACTGTATAGTGCATTTATTAATGAAAATGAATTGCTGTGACAGAAATACCTTCCCTCACTGATCTCAGACCAGTCACCTCCAAAGTTACAGCTGAGTCCTTCCTGCGATCAAGGTGTCTGGCATGCAGGAGAACGAGCACTGTTTCAGTGTGGGTGGAGGCAGTCTCATCGCCCTTGCCGAGGTATGACTTAAGAGCACATGCCAAGCAGAGCTCCTCCTGAAAAGATTAAAGAAAGTTCAGTGTAGCCTGCATCTGGGTCCTGCTGTCTGAGGGCTCAGTGTGGTCACAGGCTACGCTTTTAAGAGGTACGCCTCTGAATTTTTATGAGGCCGAGAAGGAAGCAGCGGGGACACGGAGCTTTACGGAAACCTTCATGGGCTTTACAGATGTCAGCCGGTGTTCGGTATGTGCATGTAGGAAAGAGATGTCCACTCTGTAAGAGTATTGGAAATGAAGAGTGATTTTTTTTTTCTCCAGGAAAGAAAAAAATGATTGTAATGACAGGGGACGCTGATCTGTTGTGCAATGTGCAGAATGTCGTGTTGTGTCTCTAAAGAAAATATATCGGCAAGGTCACGAGAACAGAATGGTCACAACTGCCGACTCATTTTGATCTTCAGCGGGTACCGGGGGCTTCTGTGGGTGAGAGCCTTGGGTTACACTCAACAAAACACAGACCTTCTTGGCTGCTTGGTGAAGCCGTCACCTGCTCCCTCGTCTTTTGGTCGGAGGCCGGGGGGAGCGGCTCTCTCTCAGAGTCACACGGCCGTCTCGACGTAGCTAAGCTTGGTTTCTTTGGGTCGGGCCACACACGTCACGGTGCGCAGGCCGTCCCCACGACAGCTTGCAGATGTCAAAGGATCGCCCAGCAGAAGCCCAATTAGCAGCCGCAGTCTGGCACCTGTGTGCCACGGCGAAGCCATCCATTAGCGCGACGGAACAATCTGCGTTCCCGACCGGATGCTGAGGTTTCACGTTACGCCCTTTGAGGGACTGCAGGGATGGGAATGCAATAAGTGGGGGTCCCTCTTGGCACTAACCGCTAAAAGCTGTCCAGCAGCTCACTTCCGTCTTTCAGCGCCAGGCTCCCCACATCCCTGCTGACTGACTGCTGGGGAGAACCTCAGCCAAGGCCCATGTGACAGTGGAGGGGACTTCCAGACCGCTGGCTCCTTACACAGCATAGCAGGTGAATGATGTAATGGTGTGTAATGCAGGTCTGCGGTGGGCCACTTCCGCGAGGCCAGGCTGGGGGACAGGGCCCAGCTCCAGAGTCATGCTGGGGGCCCAAAGACAGGCCCGTCTGTTCTGCTCCCACTTCAGTTCAGAGTTCCTCTTTTTTCCATGCTCACAGCATGATAGCAGACTGAAAGTGCCCACCCTCTGTGCTACCTCTCTGCCCCCAAACAATCGAAGTCCCCTGTGATGATCACGTCCTAAAATTTTCCCATACTGTTGTCTACTCAAAGCCGCAGTACAATGAGTGACACTCAGGTGCTCCGAGTTCAATTAATCTGTCATTTTAGGGCAGAGGAAGCCAGTCAAATTCTGCCGGTCTGCTTCACCAGGGCCAAGCCAAGAGAACCGGGACAGAACCGGGACACCTGCTCAGGCTTCTCTCCTCTGCTATCACACCTCAGTAACCAGCTATCAGGAGATGATTACTGATCATTTCATAAATGCCCCCTTGATATTCAGAAAGACTGTTAATAAATACTAAAACAGAAGCAAGTAATGCTTGATCGCTTTATTATGACGTTTCCAGCACATTGGCATACGTGTCTATATGATAGTAGAGGACCCTGGGGTACCCAGAAAGTATATGGGAATAAATGGAGTGTCCTGAAAGCACACTGAATTACTGAGACAGGGATGTCGATGTACAGGGCATGGGCTTCTGAGACACAATGGAGCATCAGACTAATTATAACAGACAGATGAAGCACTCATTGTGTGATTTAATTACCCATGGGCGAATTCAGTTCACATTCTTCTGCACGCTGTCATTAATCTTGACTCAGCCAGGGCTTCGCAAGCAGAGCTGATTCTTTTTTGGTGTAAATAATCCTATTCAGTGGCTCCCTGACCTGGGTCACATGAGAACAGCAAACAGGGTGAGCAGCCTGTCGACCCGGAGGAGCTCAGATGGAATATCTCCATGGTATTTAGAGATGTATTCAGGTAGAGGTCCAAACCTGTGTTCCCATGGGTTCCCATAAGCTTAATTCCATTATTATAGTGCTCTGTAATTTAGATTGGATTAGACAGATTGATAGGTAGGCAGGCAGGCAGACAGGCAGGCAGGCAGATAGATAGATAGATAGATAGATAGATAGATAGATAGATAGATAGATAGATAGATAGATAGATAGATTCCAAAGTTACAAAGGTAACAGCATAGAATTAAAACTATAATAGGAACACAAAAGGCCTAATATACATATTTAAGTAATACAAAATCTGCAAATATGTTCATCATTTTGGCAGTAAGAGGTGGTCAGGGAGACTCTCTCTTTGTTGTGTTTAACGAGTACTGGCAGAGTTGACCTCAGGTGGAGCCCTCAGGAACAGTGCGGTCGTACGAAGGTCCTGCTCTGTATGCGGCCAGCGTGAGGCACCGTCATGGAAAGACAAGACTCTATGACCTCTGTTAGCACCTGCAGGCAGCTCTGTCATCTTCGGTACATGAGAGTAATCAGCCAGCCGCTGACGCAAGGGTGGGGCTGGAGTAGGATGGAGGTGGCACCCTGTCACACATGCAACCACACACACACACACACATTGACCATATAGCAAACTATTCTAACGCTGCCTTATAACTTAACCTCTCATGTTAGGGTTTTTTATGTCATTGAAATGCCCCCCCTCCCTCGACCAGGATGGCATTATACAGTAGGATTGTTCAGATCAATATCCTGCCTATATGATTATGCAGTTCATATGTGTGACTGTCCATGTTAACCATACATTTCAGCAAAAGATGGGAGCCAAAGTAAGAAATCCATCATGGAGGCAATGGCCAAATGGATTTAGGCAAAAGATTAACATCACCTCTCACCAAGATGTATCATCCACAGTGAAGGTGAGTTTGGCATTGCCAAAATTTCCACTGTGGGAAACTTAACACCTGAAATGAATGGTAAATAGGTCTCCCTCCCTGCCTGGAAAACCATATCTCTCTCTCAGGAAACCGTTTCATTCTGTTTCATTAATGCAAAATAAAGGATATGTAGGGATGCCCCCAGGCTGGAAGAACAGCCCTTCTGTGAGAGAAACTGACTCACTGTGCCACCCTCTAATACCCTTTGAGCTGCCTGTCATTAATCCTCTGGGAACTTCCTGACTCGAAGCCCTAGTATTTAGATATGTGTGCGGGAGACGGGGTTCTGAAAGAAGGTGCGGCATCCACAATGAAGAAAAGCTGGTATGAGGAAGAGGCCTAGGAAAGACGT
>JAACJT020000064.1:5159311-5211393 GCA_009936485.2 Gymnarchus niloticus | reverse complement strand
AAACTGAGGTTAGAGGGAGTTTCCTGAACTAACCAATCAGTGCCAGCACTAAATTACATGTTTATGAAAAACTGATGTTCAATACCATCCATCTTCTAACCACCTATCCTGGTCAGAGTCATGGTGAGGCTTAATGCCTATTCCTGGCAAGACAGAGCACAAGGCAGGAGTTCACCTGGGATAAGATGCTTGTTCGTCGCATGGCATATTTGCAAACACACAATTATACACCATGGTCAATTATGACATGTACATTAGCCTAAGTGCATGTTTTTGGGCTGCGGGAGAAAACCTGTACACCAGTGAGGAACATGGAAACCCCACACACAGAATCAGAGAAGAGATAGAAGCTCTTAACCCTGGAGGTGTAAGGCAGCAGTGCTAAGCCCTGTGCCACCAAGCATCAAACACCTCCCAAATCAAATATCTATTTTTTTTTAACATTGTGAAAATAACCACTATACCCAAAATGGCCAACACTAAAACTTACATGCCTGCAAACTTTAAGTTATTTCAGTCATCAGTGCAGAAAGTCTGTTTTTTACTGTCACCAGCATGATCAACATTTGAAAGGTTTTTTTTTTTCCGCTGCACACTCATTCGGTAGCCTTTTTATGACTTAACTTAGAAATTAAGTGTCACAAGTACTTTACAGTATGCATTCATCGGGAAAATTCCCCAGAAGGTTTGATTTGACTGGAGGGGAATTCACAGAGGCTGAAACGAACATTTAAAACCGAATCATTTTGTGATTTTCTCAAGATTCTTGATATATGAGAATGAGCCACCAAAAGTACTTAAGAGGTTGATTTTATTGAGAAGAGTGAAGAATTCTTGTCTTTAAATTTCTGATCCCATTGACCAGGATCGCATAAAAACAAAAAGAATTGTTGAGCGCCACTGATTTACATAAGAACGATATCCTTTAGCCACAGAGAGTTCAGAGGTTAGAGGTGCTGCTGGTTGGTAATGCAGTAACTTTTCCATGCTTCATTATCCCTGCTGAGTGGAAAGTCACTTTACCCACACACAAATAAAAAGAATGTGCTTTGATCAGGCATGCAAGTAGTAGTTTTCCACAGCAATTTTTATTTAAAAAAGGATTATTTAATCATTTTCACAAGAAGATTCACCTATCAAGACTCTCCTTCCCTCCTTCCATCTCTCCCTCTCCCATCCTCCCTTCCCTATCTCCTTCCCTCCTTCCCTCTCTCTCCTTCCCTCATCCCTCTCTCTCCACCTCCCTCCCTCCCTCCTTCCCTCTCTCCACCTCCCTCTCTCCATTTCTCTCTCTTCTCCTTCCACCCTCCCTTCCCCCCTCTTTATCTCTCCCTCCCTCCTTCCCTCTCTCTCTTACAGCAGTACTCCCATCCCTTTCCTCATCCACATTCTCCACAATTCAAAAAAAAACAAAAAAAACAGAAAGACAAAGAAAGTGAAATGAAAGTCCTGCGGCAGCCTACACTGGCATTCAGCATTCGGAGGCCAACACTAGCATCGGTTTGACGGTTTCCCTCCTCCGCTAAGCCCTCCAAAGAAATCTGCCAGCGAGGTCTGTTTGCTGTTCTGTTCAAAATGACCTCAGGTTCTGACCTGTGAAACGTCTTCATCAACCTCCTACCACATGGTTCCATTGAATTGTCCATGAAATGAGGTTCCTTTGTGGATCTCGGGATTCTTAGTTCTCCGTTGTCGACACATTGCTATCGGACGCATCTATTAATATATGCTTTCTTTCTAACATGAAGCCTTTTTTAAAAGATTCACCGGACTAAAAATGACAAACAAGACTTTTTGTTTTGTTCAAAAATATGAAGCAAGTGCATAATAACTTTCCATGCGAATGCGGAGGGTCCTTTAAGAAACCCCACCTTCTCACCCTCCTCCCAAAGAGTGACACCTGAATTGATTCTCATTACCCCAGCCCCAATTCATTAAGCAATTACAAAACTAATTTAAAGGTCCTCTGCAGAGGTACTAGCATAGTGATGGCTGGGAAAAAGTAGTTTTGTGATTTATGTATAATGGGGAAAAATTTGGATGGTGAATTTTGTGGAAATTCACTTGTTAGTCGCTGCTAAGCTGACCCACAGTGCCTTAGTATATATTTGAGTTACTTAATCCTGGTAATGGTAATTCCAGCATTTAGTTAGACTGAGATGTAAGCGACTCATGAAACAAGTTTATGGGGGAAATATGGTGATTTAAGTAAGACCACTTAACTTGATCAAATCCATATCGTCAGAGGACAGTGGTTTAGCGGGTACCGCTGCCACCTCGTCCCTCCTGGGTTGTGGGTGGAGCATCCGTGCACAGAAAGCTGACATACTCTACAGTGATCATGACATTCATCCACATGTACTCTGGGCTTTCTCCCACAGTCAAGAAGTGGTTAGATGAACCTGTGTCTTTAAATTGTCAGTTTGTGTGTGTGTGTGTGTGTGTGTGCCCTACAGTGATCTGGAATCCTGTCCCATGTGTTTCCTGTCCTCTACTTCTTGGCATAGACTCCAGGCTCACTTTGGCCCAATACCACTTAAGTGGTTATGCAAATTAAGCAGTTATGCAAATTGATGTAAATTGTCCAAGTTCTTAGCACAAGTATATGCAAATCTATCAATGAAACACTGGCTGACGTTATCATAAAAATTTGTGTATTGCTAATAAAAAAAATCCCTAACTACCCATTTCATTCTTACAAAATCACCTCCCAGCTAAATCTTTCACGACAAACCCAAAATTGTCAAATACTTGCTAGAATTCAATTACCACTTTAATTAAGGTTATTAATTAAGCACTCAGCTGGAACAGAGACAAGTATACTCTTGAGGTTCCGGGATTAAGAGACTTTTACCTCAACAGCCAGTAAGAGATAAACAAAGGGTTTACTAAAACTAAAGGCAGAATTCTTTTTTACAGCAGTTTAGTCCTTGGCATAATAAACGACTAATGTTAAAATAAACATTTATTTACCTGTGCATCCATTTATTAAGTCACAGCCCCATTTATGAAATTGTTGTTACACGTGGATTATAACCTTCAAACCTATCGCCTAGAGGGTGGGGCTATGGAAAGAATAGACCTTTTTTTGGTAGAAATCAGCAAACTCTTCTCCCAGAGGTGTGAACGTAAACAAAAAGTGAAGGGAAGGTGAAGGAGTGCCGTGCCAATCAAACCGAATGAAATGCAAACACGACGGCCCAGGAAACGCTGCAGTTGTCTGGACTTCTTCTTGTTTGTTGAATGGTTTTGTGTAAGAGCCTTTGGTAAATATCTGTGGAAGCTGTAAGACGTCTTCACAGAGCAGCAAGAAACAATCTCTAATGAGTAAAACAAACAGACCAGGCCTCCCAGCAAGCTGGGAGATCAGCTGGATTCCAGGCTGCTGATATACAGCATTTGGCAGTTTGGTTTAAATAATAATATGAGAAATAGCTTTATCGTACGCAATGCCTCTCTTCTAATCACTTAGACCACAATGAACACAATATCAATACCAGATTTGTGCTGTTTTTGCTTCGCCGTCTGTCACTTTGGAGAAAAGCATCTGGTAAATAAATACATTTAAACGTAGATTAACACTTTTTATTTTCAGAAGTGACCCAGAGGTTTTGGGGGGTGGTCACTAAATCTATCAGTCGAATATGACTCAGATGTGGTTTTAGGGAATGGTCTATTTAGAATGGCTCTGTTCTGGGCGGGTGTAAATGAGTATGTGTGATTTGCACCCAGGTACACGAAAGATGACACCTCACTGACTCCACCTTCCTTTCCTGTGGCACGAGGTCGCCTGGGGTGGGATTTAGTCAGATTCGACTCCGGAGCGCAGACCGCTGGCACTGATAAACAAACATGAGCCCACATCAAAAGGGTGGGAACACTGCCTGGGTCAGCCACAGGCACACAGGGACCCCTGGGGGGGTGAAGAGGGGGTGTTTCCACAAAACTCATTCACAGGTCACTGTGAAGTGGGGGCAGGAAAAGTAATGACAATTAGTGGACAGGAGCTTGGAAATCTGTAACCAGGCGACAGCCTTGAAAGCTTACCGCTGGAGTTTTGCTGTTGAATTAGCCGGTCTCCCATAACGGAACCCTTGGTTCTCGTACCCGTGAACGGACTGTGCAAGGTCAGCACTGTCCAGGAAAGCGACGGCTGCTTCCTGAAATTATTCTGCTCCTGTTTCGCTTATTCATACTGCAAAATTTTCACAGCTCCGCTGTCTGCTGTGGGGACGACAGATATCCGCAGGCCTGCGCAGCTCGAGTCATTGCAGACATACAGAGATGACTGACGAGGCTACAGTGAAGCCAACGACAAGATCTGTACCTCAACCTAGAATTTCTAATCATTGCTTTTTCTAGCATCTGTAACCTCAATGAACTCTGACGTAAAAAAAATACGGTAATTATTCTTTATCGAAAATCATCGCAACATATAGAACACGACTTCACACAATATCACATTACTTATGTGTTTTTACACATTAAAAAAATAAAACCTACTTTTAATGACAGAAATGGCATGATGTGTTTGGCGCAAGAACTAAATCTTGCCATGAAAATCATTCCTCATCATGTTGCTTAGCAACAGTTACCAAATTTATGTTTTTGGTTCATCCAGACATCCAGCGTCAGTCTATCTGAAAAACATACCCAAGTCGGGTCTAATGTATGAATAAATCCTTTGATCATCACCTTATGGGTTTATGTGTATGTTCATGTAGTGGAAGAGTGTTTACCCAGCATGCACAGGGTGGGGGTCCCGTAAGCCCTGATCCAGGGTTTTGTCCTTTGACAGGAAGTCTTAGCATATCAGACACCGTTGTGAGAAGCGGAGCACACAGAGATGCGTTCTTTGTTCAGCCTTAGGTGGGCTCCTCTTTTACTGTTCTTGAGAGATCCTTAACCTCCGATGTTCTGGTTAAATGTCCAGCTCTATAAATAGGTGAAACTAGTACATTACTTTGTAAGTTGGAGCTAAGCGATTAAATGTACCAGCAAGAGTCAAGCAATCATCCCCTTGCGGTTTCTGAAGCCTGTCATCAGTTGCCTCAGCAACTTCCAGCTTCCCTCCCTAGATCAACAAAGATCTGTCCAGGGACTCAGAATCTTAGGGAATCTCTCCCACGCCGAGCACATTCCAGCCAGGACAGATCCAGTCCTAATTCGGTATCTGCTTCTTGCATAAAAACACTCAGATTCAATCGACCGAATGCTGCATAACCGCATTCACACGGGTTCAGCTTAGCCAAGTGAGTTGTAAATTTCTGCGCCTTTCACACCGTCCCAGTGGGGCTAACCGGGGACAAAAGAGGACAGAAAGGGACAGAAGGAACTGGAAGGCCACTCACTGAAGGTGGTGCCACTTGAGAAGAGGATCATGCTGTGAAGGTGTAGTCGTGCATTCAGACAGAGAGAGCATTAATAGGAGCTGCAGATTACTTTTCCCAAATATATCGAGTTTATAGTTTAATTGTTCATCATTCTCATTTCATGTTCTTACTGCATTTCTGTTTTCATATTTATTGCTCAGTTGCTGCTTGTGTCCATTGGCAGAAGCATCAGCTCAGCATTCAATGCCAGGAGAACATCATGACTTAGATTTTATTTATCCCATCATGCTTTTCACCCAAGAAGATTTGTGGGTCTGAGTTTTATGGTTCTGGGTCATGTACTTGACGTGATGTCAGCTTAACCTCTTCCTCCTGAACTCAGCTGCAGTTGCTGACTACCAGAGTTAGCTACCAAGGTTCTGTAGGACGGAGTCTTCATGGGGGCAGTCTGTTCCAAGGAAGTGTTGTCATCTAGCTTCAACTTTCTTTTACAAACCATATCTGGGGCTCTTTAACCTGTAGGATGTCAGCCAAATTTTTTCGCCATTCATTAATCCACTCGGTAATTTTTCTCTCAGATCTTGCTGGATTTCAGCAGTGCTTGACATGACTAATTCACTTCCATAAAAATGGAGCCACCAGCTTCTCAAGCTCCGATGCTCAAGGTGTGCAGATGGAGGCCTGAATAAAGAGCAGCGCCCCTCTGCTTCTGCACAAATCCTTCCAATTTTCAACAACAATGAGGAAGATTTAAAAGCTGAGGCCGACTCAGTCCCTCTTCCTCTCTAGAGACTAAGACGCTGTGCCTTCCCTCTTTACTACCAGTGGAGTGGGGGGGAGGGACGCTGCGCTGGTTGCCAAATGAGCCTTCCCTGGGGGCTCTCCTATTGTTGGTTTGGCAGATGCATGTAAGAATTCCACATCCTCCCATTTAACACGTGTCAGATCGCGGCCTGATCTGCAGATACTTAGCGGGCGCCAAGGAGGCTGTCTGAAACGACTGCTGGCTCATTTGCATCCCGTTAGCTGCGCGCCATCATACAGCCGCTACCCACTTTGCACTCCGGCTGAGCCGCTATGCTAAGACTATAGAACAGTTATATTCGCAATCCACAGCAGGCTTGCCGGGGGAAGTCAGAGACTCCCAGACCCAAAAGAACTGCTTTATTTAGCCCTGTGTGACTCACTGTCTACTCAAGCTTAGCTCAGTATCATTAGACTTCTTCATGACCCATTCTGTGTCTTTCCTAATTTACTTATAAGATACGCATGCTTGGCCTGGAACAAGACCGGCCTGCGTACAGCTGCCCACAAATTTGTCACTCCAGTGACGACAGAGCCTCGTCACAAAGGGTCAGACGTGAAATACCATCTGAACAAAGTCACAAGGTGAAGGTCACGCTCCATGTCCGAGCTGAGACAGCACTGCACTTAACCGATTCCACACTAAGTCTTCAGCTCTCAGTAAACCCTTAATGACTTCAGGACTGTCAGGTAGTGAAAACCCTCCCAGAAAGAGTTAAATGATAAGTGCTTCCATCAGGGGCTCACTAATTAAGCACATTACTGAAGACTTTAATAAACCAGACTGGATTTCAAGGGGAACAGAAAGATCTGATGAGGACTTTCCTTAATAGCCATTATAGCTACTTTACCCATTTTGGTCTGAAAGTCATTTTTCTTGAAAGTTTTCCTGCTGGATTCATATTAGCAAAGGAGCAGAGAAAGTACACTTCTCACTTAGCTCGGTGGGACATGCTCCATGAGATGGCATCACCAGAGAGCTAAGACCTGACATCAGTCATATGCATGCTGTACCTTTACGTGTGTGGTGGGTACACTGGGACGTGGGCTGTTTGCAGAGTGTGAAGAAAGCACTTCATCTGACTAAAGTCCAGTGTTGGCGGTCTGATCAATCAGGAACATCTAGATAATCCTGGTCATCCTGACCTCTGCTGTCGTGCCTGTCTAACACACCACTGAACAGGCTGATCCACATCCCAGAGGAAACATGGGCAGGATTCTGAGAGAAGTATCCGTAACATGGTGACTCATCAGACAAGTTGGCTTGTTAGGACCTGTTGCCTGATGTTGTGCAGGGCCCCTCGCAGCTTTGGGATCGGTTAAGCACGTATGAAATTGAGTGTGAGATTAGCATCACCCGAAGGGTCCCGCTCTCCAGCTCTCTCCTGGCGTTTCACGGACTGTTGCTGATCCACACAAGCAGAAAGGTGCTCCCGTGAATTTCGAACTGCTCTGAAAGGCTAATAGCAATCCTCTGGCATGGTAGTCTCTGCTCTTTGAAGTTCACGGCCAGCCTCTTTCTGACACCACTTTGGAGTTAGGCAACAGAATAACACAGGACTGACAGGATGAGAGCTGATTATGTACCTTTTCAGAGTTTCACGCTACGTAACTCTTTAAGCGAAAGAGGATGCTACAGTTGAACAACAGCAATAAAAATCATTTTGTGAGGGGCCTTGTGGCCTTCTGGCTTTTGGGTTCGATTCCCGTCCATTTTGCGCATGATTTTCCCAGCAGTAGTGTGGGGGTCCTCCCACAACAAAAGAAAATTGGTCATGTGATGTCTTTAAAATGCCCTTTCTCGCAAGTGTGTGCCCTTTCACACACTGGTGTCCTGTCCAGCATGTCATCTGCCTCCTATATTAGAAGAATTACACATCAGAAATGGATATACAGAGACTCCCCCTGATTAGTTAGAACAGTACCGGTTCATTTAGAAAGCCACTTAATTAATTTGTGGATTTAACTTTCACACACAGCTCGTGGTGCTTAGAATAAAATGACACCCATTACAAGCGAGAGCTGTGCTGCATGGGGAGACTGGTGATTAACCCACCCTGTGTATGCCTTGTCCTTCTGGCTGCTATACAACTGAGGAAAATGTGAGAATATTACACATCGCAACGCAAGAAAATCCTGTTTTCCCAGATCTTGTTTTTTTTTTTTTTCCCCTGGGGGGTGTTTGTCATTTCTTCTGGCATTTATCTCACAGTTCTTGGGCAACAGCAAATATGAAAATGTAGAATCTTCTTTGTATAATTCACTGTAGTTCCAGATGTGGGTGTGAAGGAGTTGGCTACTGAATCTTAGAGATAAAAAACTGTAATGAGGCTATCGTCTCAGTCTGACAGCTTAAACATGAGGCTGGATGACAACATAACCTGTGGATTCATGTGATACACCAGTGACCAAGAGAGGCAGTGATGACTATACTGAGGAGGCCTGTAACGGGACCAAGAGAGGCAGTGATGATTATACTGAGGAGGCCTGTAATGGAGTGATGCCGACCCAGAGGAAGGCAGATGACCGTGCTCTGACTTGTGGAGTTTCCTGACCGTGAGAAGTGGGGCGTGGTGGAAATGGGAAGTGTGGACAAAACGTGAGGGGGACGGAGCACTGTTCGGGTGTCCTGTACAGATGAGGACTCGACCATGGAGGTCCACCCGGTGAGAGAATGGAGAACTTAACAACGTACAGCACTAGAACTGAATGGCATTTGGAAACTTTGGTTTGGAGAACTTTAGGGCTTCCAGCACTAGAACCATGAGTTTATTTATAGTTTTGCTGTCCGTGGCTGGACATACCTTGCCATCCGTCGGGTCCTGGGAGAACACTCAAAATAGCAAGACTGAAATACTATTAATAAGGTTTCACTTAATTTAAATTGTTCATAATTTGGATAATAACATACCAGTTAATTCCCCATATTTTTAATGAATTAACAGTTACTTAATAGCACCCAGCTCAGGAACCACTTTGTTTAAACGAAATTAATTAACTTTAGTGTCAGGTTGTGGTCAAGCTTAATATTAGTATGTATGCTCAAAATTCATTTTGGACAGTATATATATATAATATAATATACTGGGCATGAAGATCAGTATTTTGAAAATAATAATGCCAGCTATTTTTTAAAAGCTTCATTGGAGTAAAACCCAGAAATCACTGAACAATCATGTTGCGAAAATGCAGAGAAGAAGTCACACCTAGAGGAGATGGGGCCAAAAATGACTCTGAAGAGAGACACTGGATGAACCAGGGAATGACGTTCCACTGATATGCATGTCAGCAAGATAATTATTGGACTAGCAATGCTGAATTGGCCAGCTTGTTTAACCACGACATTTAATAACACTCATAACCAAAACATCGTCTGTGCCTCTTTTTGATGTGCAAGGTGCTGACAAACTTAATTATGTTTCTCGGCTCATCATTTGAGTAGTGCAGGCTGAGACTCGGCACCAGCGGTATGCATAGACTTCTGCGGCGCTTCACGCGAGCACCGAGAGACCATACAGCAGCAGCGTGCTTTCTCTGTGCACCACACCGAGCCCAGGCTTCGCAAAGCGGGTCACACTGACGCATTCAGAAAACCGTTGCCGGACCTGCTTCGTGCTAATTGGGGCGCCGTGACTAATGCTTTCTGTAAAAACAAGAGCTTCGACCGCACCGTGAAGCTAAACGTCGGACTGAAAACCCCAGACTGAGTGCAGGGATACTACCGAACATCCCCGTCTCCTGGTGCCTCACAGAGCTGACTGTTACAAGGTTCAGCTTGTTTCACCCGCCCATCATTATTGTCGTGTAACAAGTCGTCTTAGCGCACAGGAAGCTTTTTCGCTTTATGGTCATATTGTGGCTTAATGAAAAATCGAAATTAGAAGGTTCCACAAAACCCCAAATTCCCCAACTCTGATACAGCACTACTGTAAGCTCACAGTGAGCATTGAAAGGTCTCTTTGCTACCCTGAATTTGCTTGCACTGTTTTGAAAATTAAAAAAAAAAAAATGTCAAGAAATGTTTCTTCTATTTATCCTTCTTATGTTGAGTTCCTGGAAAAAAAAAGGTCTGAAAAAATGAGACTTAACAGACTTTCCAGTGTTGGCAAAACGATTTAAAAATATGTGGATCGTGTGTTGAAAGTTCACCGTATGAAGTAACCTTGGAAAAACACAACAAGCTGGCCTTCTAAGAGGCACAGCACACAGCTTGTCGTTCCAAAGGAATTTCAACCTTCTCACTCCATGAAAGGTAGAATATGCTGTTTATCCTTGAGAGTTTGTCAATAATTGATATGGAAATATTTCTGTCTCAATTTGGAATCTTCCAACGTTTTTTGTCCTGTTTATTCAGCTCTAAAGGCTGTGCCTATGAAAAACACCACTCATGAAACACACAGATAGGAGCCGTGCAACAGGAAAGTAAACGTTACTGATTTTAAACATCCAAATTATCAGCGCCACCCAGATCTACATGTTTTTCCAATGGAAGCTTGAGTAAGTGACTATGCTCTGTTTAAGGCAGAATTTCACCATACATTCCTTAGGTAGAAAATGTCACCTTTTCCAATGCTTTCAAGGTAAGCTGCTCACGTGGATGAATTGACCAGACATGTTGCCAGCAAGCTGCAGCTGCTCCACAGGATGTCCACGGAGTGCGAGGGTCTGTTTATCATCACGAATACTATCCCACTGAAGTGGAGGCTGAAATGCTATAGTCTCTCTCCAGAGAGATGGCAATACAAAACAAACCTCCATTTTAGTGCAAAGACAACTGTGGTGTCTTCATCACCAGCTGTGGCAGTGGTCAAAACACTCAAAGAAGACAGAACAATCAGAAATAGACTGAGAGTTGCACACTGCCCTCTGTGGTACACATTGGCTTGTTTATGTCTAGGGGGTGTTAACTTTCTCTGAAAATGTGAGTCTGATGGCACTGAATGTGAATGTCAGGTTTTTCAAGCTTGAAAAACTCAAGCTAGGCAAAAAAATTCCCCAGCTTTCACCCTGATTATAAAAATAATATGGGGAACTGTCATGTGACACTTAAGGAGGTTCGTTGGTAAATTGTTTTCCAGTTACTCAGTTGGGGATCTAGGTGGTACAAAACATGCCGTAATGTTTAGATGATCAGAGCATCAAAACTTGGAGTTGTTTTTAATCTGTACATCAGGATAAACTCTACAATGCTGTGTATCTGTGTGTGTGTGTGTGTACCATGTTTCTATTCATTTGTGGGGACAGCGTTCACCGACCGCCGCCGAGGACTTGTCACAAGCTGCCGCGATGACAAAACCACAAAACCAAACTGGAGACGGCACGTTTGTGAAAGTCTTCTTACGCTCATCTTAAAGGCACATGCAAAATGATGTTAAAGTCAGGTGACAAGCTGCTTTTCACACATGAGGAGCCCACTCCAGCATTCCCTGCCTGGATCCCCTTTGTTTATGTCAAATTTTACCCCTTTGGCACCCTAAATAAAGGTCTTGCTCCTTCCTTCCAAATGTCACATGAAGCACTTCACCATGTCAAAATTGCTGTCACTGTGGTGTACGGTATTCCAGGACCACCTCGTGCATCACCTGAATGGTGGGCAGGTGCAGCAAAACTGCCTGGCCACTTTAAAACAGCCATTGCGGGTTTGTCTTTAGTTCAGTCTGCCCAGAAAAGGGTTTTGACCAGACACCAATGAAAAGGGGATAGAGCACTGCGGTGATATGGTCACAAGACACCCAGAGGAGAGGGTCTGAGAATGACTGAGCCGTCCTGAAAAGGGGGCAAAATTGTTTAAACAAGTTTTGGGACCTAATGGACCTGGAGTTGTCTGGGTGTCAGACCATCCTAAATAGGGAGTTACAATTTTTGTTAGGCCTGGAATGGGAGTCAAATCACTGGGAGTTCAAGGCACCACACTCTGGCCTCAGAAACTCAGAGAAAACCAGAAAGAAAGAAGTGATTGACATTAACAGTTAACGCCACTTAATGAGAATTTAAAAACAGATGCCCCCAGACCCACACTTACGAACCAGTCGAGGACGTCTGTCACTATGGGGTACTCTGTCATCACTACACCTACTGAAGACCAGCAGGAAGCCCTGTTGCCTGCTGATAGCTGCTTACATGTCTCACTTACTCATAGCTTGCTCTTGGTACTGCTGTGTGACTGTCATTTTCTGGAACCTAAATGCGGTCACTGGTTTTTTACACCGTGCTCCCATTTCACCACCGAAGTTGTGATGACCATTCTGCCACACCCAGGCGATCCTGGAGCATCTGTCCAGAAACTCTGTGTGGGAGGCCTCTTGCTCTGCTGGTCATTGGCGGACACGGCCTCGAAGATTCGTGAACGAGGAAACCTGTGTGGACTGCATGGTGATTGGACTGCCATCATTGGATGCTGAATCAGAATCCGGTGTCCTGATCAGAGAAACACAGGAATGTGATAGACCGAAAGCACCACACATGGCGGGACAAAATAACTCGCTTACTTATGCAGTGAGAACAATACAGTATACGAGCAGCATATTTCACATGTGGGGGAAGCGGGGACAGGGCAGAAGCCCTACAGTTTGGATAGGGAGGCTGGCTTGAGACCTGGGGATGGCTTCCCGCTGCTGGAACTGCTCCACAACCTCTGATCTTGAGCTGAGAGAAGGGTGAATGGCTGGAGGCAGTGCTAACAGCGCAGAGCCTGCTGCAAGAAGAGCAGCACTACACTGGCTGCTGTCCCACTGTGAACCGACTGGAATTGCATTGCGCTTTCCAAACATTCTGGATGCCTTACCCTTAAAGGTTTGCACTGGTTACAGTGAGGCTTGGATCGGATTGTGCAGACGTTAATTATTAGCCAAGTAGTTTTCTTTCCATCGTAGGTGCATGCTTGCTTTGGTAGGGAAATGTCGTGTTTTCTCCTGACGGACAATTTGTAGGTGGAAATCGGTCATTGTGAAGGATCGCAGTTTTTATTGCCGTAGCTACATCAGATGTAGTCATTCCTGGAAATTATCCATTATCCACTCTGCCAAAAATACACACACTGACGGCTGGTGTTTTACCACAGATAAATTAGCATAAAACGGTTCTTACATATATTTTCACTCGTACATAAAATATGATAAAACAAACACAAGCTGCTTCTCAAAAAGATCTATTCTGCTTCCTTTACGGTCCCTTCTTCGCTGCAAGTCTGTATGTGTGTGCGTGTACCATGTTTATGTTTATATTACGTTGTAATGACAAAATGTCCCCAAGAGGTAATTAAAACGTGACATTTTTACCTTGTGGGGACATTTGTCATGTCTTCACGAGGGAAAAGTCAATTTTATAAAAAAAAAACTATGCATGCCATCAAAAAACTCAAGGAGCCAAGATTATTGTTTTTTGTTGGGTTACTTATGATTAAGGCTTGAGCTGGGTAAGTGTTAGGATTGTCATAGTTAGGATTATGGTTAGGCCCATAGAAATGAATGGAACGTCCTCTCAAGGTTAGAAATACAGACACACGTATGTGTGTGTGTGTGTGTGTGTGTGTGTGTGTGTGTGTGTGTGTGTGTGTGTGATAAGTCCGGGTAATGGTATTTCAAATTCCTACAGGGCAACGAATCATGGAAAGATTATCAGAAATTTATCTACTTCCACTGAGATTCTCCATGTGTTATTCAGACCATGTACAGTAAGCGGAATTAAACACAACTAACTCAAAAAATGGAGGGGTCTGGTTTTTGAGGCTGTCAAGCTTCTAATTCACTATGATCTCAATGGACTTACTATCAACCAGGCTAAAGTATTTAAAAAAAAAAAAACGTCACACCTTTGCCAGGTCCAGTATAATTCAGACGACAAAAAAAAAACAAAGCGGGTCTAACATGTGTACCATGATGCACCTCTAGTTTGCTCTGACCTAGTCCGAGCCCCCAGGATCTGGGGCTGAGATGGAAAAAAAAAATTAAGCTATGTAACACATCAAGGACGCATAGTAAGCAAGAGCTGCCAAGCTGCTGAGCATTAGTGCTTAATAAACTCATTTAGGATCATCATTATTGAGTTTTTTCAGCTTCATTCTCGACAGTAGAAAATGTCTAGAAAGAAAAACAGCTGACACATACAAAAACAACTTACAGGAAACCAAGAGGTTTAGCTAAAGTAAGACATGCCACTTCCACATTTGTACACTCGGCATTCTGAGACAAATTTGGCCGAAAATTCTGCTATGCAAGGATCCTGCAATCAAAGTGCGTTTATTTCATTCAGCTATTTGCTAAGAGCTCAAGAGGACGATTCGGTCGCATTCCTTGCATCCAACATTATCGCTGAAGTGTAAAGCCAGGAGAACAGGATCCTGAGTAAACACAGAGGAGAGGAAATGGACTTGTCTTCCTGGAGATCGAGAAAGGCAGAGGGGTACTATATTCCCACATGGTCATGTAACACACCACTTTCATTTCATGTGGACAGCATCTACTGTTGTCAGGTCAGTGTTAGGAGCAGGAGAGATGATGCTGAGTGCATCCCATGGACTAAACTCTGTGCCCCCTGACCCCCCACACCCCATCCCGATGTACAGTACTTCAAACTATAGGTCCTTTTCATGGGCTTTGTTAGCATGCGCTGACTTTCTCGGGTTGAATTACACAGCCGTGTCCAAAGCCATTGATGAGACATCTAAAACTAGTCATTTATAACAAATGTGACTGTCCACAGATCCCGATCATAACGTCATTTACTGAACCCAGTTCAGATCCTACTTTTCTTTCCCCTCAGCTTTAAACTCCTGCTGTTTGTCAACATAAAGCACTTGGGTTAATGCTCAGCCCACTTCTTCACAATTTGTAACCCTCACTGGACGGATGAAGCAACAGTATATTTATCCATGTTTAGCTGACAGATGGGGCTGTGTTAAATTAGACTCCAGTGCTGTTTTATTTCTATTTAGAGATGAACATCTACACCCCTTGATCACCAGCTCTCTTCCTAACACTCTGCGGTTTGTGGCACTAAATAACAGCATCTCAGAGTCAATTGTCAGCGTCACAGAGATCCCGCAAACAGCTGTCCCGTCCATCTTCCTGTTCACCCTCAGACTCCCATCAACGGTGGAGCTTGGGGGTGAGGGAGGAAGCTGATGAGGCAATTTGCTTCATGGTGTGGGGACAAATACCTGCAATGAAAAATCCAGCAGACCAAGGACATTACAGTAGACTTCTGTCATGCTAGCAGGCCCCCTAATCACCATACTAGGGGAAAGTTGTGGATATGGTACAAACCGTCACACAACTAAAAGCGCATTGCAACAATGCACTGGTGTAGACCAGGTAAACTCTACATGGATGGACAGAGCAGACTTTGTCTTTGAGCAGATTTTGGTCCTTTAATGTCTTCAAGAAGCTGTTGGGCTTTTTTTTAGTGCTCAGTGGTCTCCAGTGCCACCTACCTTCATGGCCTGGGGGGGTAACATCAGAAGGCAGTGTGGAGGTTGAACCCACAACCAACCTAAGCAACTTCACTCATCCCACCAATGACATGCCGTCTTGGAGCAGCTGGTGCCCCGCTGGCGCACTGAGAAGAGTTTCTGGGGTCCCTCCCTACCAGATGCCACCCCTGCCTCCAGTCATCTGGACATGATTCATATTAATCCTTTTTGTTGTTGAAAATTCTGTGCAGTTATGCAAATCCTTCCTATTTATTACATTGTATTCCTCTTTATTCAGTCGGAGTTCTTAATACTGACTGTTGTGTGTTTTTTTTATTTTAAATAGAAATCATTTGGTTCTGTTTCCCTGCTGGACTCTGTTCCTGTTTCCTGGGTTCTGGCTGTTCCAAGGCCATTAGGGGTAACGGCTGTGTGCTCCAGAGGGACAGTCCTAGGCTTTATTTTCAAAAAGCAGATGTTTGCCAGAAACCATCCCTGGAATTCCACCCCGTTAGCATCTGCAGTAGCAACCAGGCAGAACGGGTCCAAAACCGGCTAGTCAGCGTCTACTGATGAATCACATGACCAGAACCGCCGTGTGACTGCGGGCCCTGCAAGCGGAAGAGAGGCGTGAAGGCTCTAAAACCTCAAGTTCCTCCCCCCAAATAGTACGCCGAGCACAGGACATGCTGTAAAGCCAGTCGTACATCCAAGCCACGGGTGTCAATATTTTAATATCCGTGGAGGGCCATGTTGCTGTCTCACAACGATGGCCAGATCACTCTTACAAATTAGGAATGAACATGTAGCTTTCTGCTGGCTGGCATCGTGTCTGCTCACAGCAGGAGGGAGAGTGCATACCTTGACCTCGTCAGCCCGAAAAGATGACAGGGATGGTGATAAATTGACATATGCCTACTGCGTTGTCCATGGACAGGAAATGAACGCGAGCAGGGTGGTCCAGGTGGAGGCATTACTGACCATTTGAGGTTTACTTGAATCCTTATGGCGTTTACTGTGGATGTGAGTGGATAAAAATTTGTATAATGCTATAAAGTGGGTGTGTGGCTCTGTTACCCTGCCTGATTAGTATCAGTGAATGTTGGTGTCACAAGAGTAGGCAGAGAAGGGTCTCTGAAAGCTGGTGCCAGCAGTCTTACTGAGATATGTCATCTCACAGATGTTCTTTCCGTTTCATTGACACTTTTACACCTGTTTTCGTATTACTCTTTTTTCCTCGAGTTTTTCGATCACTCGGCAAAACGAAAAGTACAATCCGTCTTAAAAATTCACCGTTGATAATGATTCACTTCATTGTTTAAAAAAGAAACATTTTTGCGAGACTTACAGGAATCAGGAATCCGTATTTCAATAGTGATTTGAGTAGAGTATCTTTAGCGTGCACCACAGGAAACTGTGTTTTGTTGGGCATTGACTGTGCATTGATGACCTGCTGTATTCAGACCGTATGTAAACACTCTGGAGAGGATGGGAGGATGCATGCCGGTTTGGACACAGTGTCAGGTGTGCTGCTCGTTACCATGATGCCAAATGGTACCTTTTGACTCAGCGGCTCCATCACACACCGCATCCCGTGAGCTGTGTCACGCCTGTGTGTAGGGGGGTGGGCTCAGCAGCTGCTGCCCATTACACGCCTCAGCGGTTGCTGGCTTACGACGCCACCACCCGGCTGAGGGGCCTGGCCCCCGAAGGGGCCATGGGGGGTCGGTAGGGAGGCCCCCAATGGCTGGAACTGAAGGACAGACAAATGATCCTGACACGTAGGCAAATCTCTGTAGCAAAACATTGTGGAAAAACACCTAAAACAGCAATGAGTCAGACTTACCACAAGCAAACAAATCAGAGGGCTTTCATTTCTGCACCATCTCACATTTTTTTTTTTTTTTTTTGGTCGAGGAAAAACGTAAAATTAGGTTTTCAATTTCCTGAGACGCACTTCAGACAATCAGGTGTTCCTCTGGAGTGACGAG
The DNA here is from genome assembly GCA_009936485.2 of Gymnarchus niloticus. Classification (NCBI taxonomy): domain Eukaryota; kingdom Metazoa; phylum Chordata; class Actinopteri; order Osteoglossiformes; family Gymnarchidae; genus Gymnarchus; species Gymnarchus niloticus. The sequence continues at coordinate 5,193,856 of JAACJT020000064.1, read as the reverse complement.
AAAGCAGTGCAGTAGGAAAGAATTAAAATAGTGGTGACATATGGCCTACCCCTCAAGCTGCTAAAAGCCCTGGGGGTGTCCCTAAAACCCAAGGGAGGGGTGACTCATAGCCCCCTCACTAGGTGCGTGAGCCATACCCTTTTCTACCTAAAAAAAACCACCCATCACCTTGAGAATAATAACTTTGAAAAATGACAGTGAGGATGGTCAAAAATACCCAAGGCCGGTAACAGAGAGCAGGAGGGTCCAACTTCAGTTTCCTTCTTGAGAACGACAGATGAGGTTGACATCAATGAAGAATATTTCATCCCCATTCCAACATTCTGTAGTTCTGGACCCCATAACACAGGTATGGCCACTGAGACCACCCTGACGATGATTCTGACCGTGCTTCATAAATAATTAACAACACTTTTAGAAGTCAGTTGCTTTGACCAACGCGTTTACAAAATTTCAAAATTCGTCTCTGTGTTTAAAGTGCACACGTTACCCCCGCTGTAGCAAATAATGTTACATGGGTGGCTCATTAAAAAAAAATTCAGATATTTACAGCCTAGTTCAAAGAAGCCTAGTGAGTCAGTGACTTCACGGATACTCATGTGGGTTTGTGAGATCGCTGAGCCGAAAACGCATACACCTTATTGTAATCGGAGCTAAAAAAAAAGTCCCCTGATGTAGCGAGTGGGGAAGTTACAAGGTGGTACTTGAGAAAGTAAATAGCTTCAGAGAAAATGAGAATACAAAAAACAGTGGGAGGAAATAAGGGAGGCATATAACGTGAAACTCCAAATTTAAACGGACCGATTCAATTAAGCCTTTGACTTCAAAAGGACATTTTCAGTGCATTAGTCATCCCTTCTTGACTTGTTTGCTAACTACCTGATTCAGTCATTTATGCTAAGCTTCCTAACGTTCAATTTATGTACGCATTGCAGGTGAATTATCTGGCTCGTGCTTGGGTGGCTAATCGTATGAAGAATGTAAAGTGAATATAACTTTAAATATATTTGCAGGAAATAGTTGCCAGTGTAGATTTATATATATATATATTGTTTATTTTGTGTGTGACATTGGTCCTTTAAGGTGATGAATTTCCATCATAGTATGGGATTGTGAATAATTTTAAGCATTTTTTACTACTGTACAATTGAAACGGTCTCGAGAGAAGAGTAATGTAAAACCAGTGTAAAGCTTTCCATGTTTCAGCAGGTGCACCCAAATTCTGCCAGGTTAAACCACATTGTTTTAGCATGAGAAGAGGCCACAGACCAAAGAGCGACTCAAAGACAAGACCCTTCGGAAACCTCAGCCTGAAAATATTCTCAAGAGACTGAAAGTTTTACATGGTCTAGAAAGTGCATAGCCTTTCTCTACAGACTTCATGGATGCTCAGGTAGTGTGCTGACCTTCAAGTACACCAGCTCTACCATGGTGACAGAACCTTTGCACTTCCCTGCTAATACACTGTCCTAAACTGCAGTCTGGACTTTCTGTTATACTTTACTTATGGGCTGGTCTAAGTCCTAACTTGGTGGAAAACAGCCAGTACTCATTTTAAACATTCCATCATGGTTGAAAGGTCACATTTCGTACAATCTTCCTTCTAATAAAAGCGCTACGGCTATGTCAATAAGTCATTGTCAAATTCTAACCCTGAATAACATCACTTTTGGGATATTGTTGGGCTCCTATGAGGCATCGATGTAACATTTATGCTTTAATCTGTTGACATGTGACCATCTGTCCTCTGTACTGCAGAGTCCCCCTTCTTCAGAGCCACCAGCATCATATCTGCTCTACACTGCTTGACGATTCTGGAGATCGAGGGGGAATTCAGAATTCAATGAAGCCCGTTACAGATGGAATCTCACAGGGGTCAGATGACTGACACTCATCTCTTTTGGGTTCCCCCATAGCCTCCTCATGTGTAGGGGGGCCACCCGTTCTACTGTCACTGTCTCCAAGGAGCTCACGTCATGCCAGGTGAGCAGCACACAGTCAGACAGCAAGGGTAGTGGGGTGTGACACACGACAGGAAGCAAGGGAGGAGGGCGCTAGAAAAACCAGACAACAAATGGTTCACATGTCCTCATGTATGTTAGCATATACATACAAAAAATGAACTAAAGAAGGCAGTCATGTCCACCCATCTCATCCCATCAAAAATGGAAAGGATGGCAGCTTCTAGCCACTACCGATTAACATGGTGGAACATACGTTGGAAGACTCCACATGGGCAACATCTCCACTTAGATCCTAAAGCTATACACAATGGTATTCCAGAGGATTTTTTTGGTATTCAGATAGAGTTCCAGATACACAAGTTCTCCTTCTTAACCGTAATTTAAAGCTCATAAATGGAAACTGAATCACTATTTCTATTTACTTCTGAAGGAAGTTGGTTAAGAGGAAAAACACAGGCACCATTTAACCTGTTAACCACCCATTGCTAACCGTGACATGACCTGACGTAGTACTAACCATAGCCACACCATTTGACTGCACCATCACACAGTTCGACTGTGGTGGATCGTCCAACGCAACACAATTAGGAAGGTCGCTTGAGAGGAAAGAACGCAGTGTCTTGACTACTGTCAGATGCCTGAGATCTCATCAGTCCAGTGCTAAAAATATGACGGACCCGACAGCTTCTGTCAACGAAATTTCCGCCTGCACCAGATGGACTTAAAGACATGAACTTCGCAACAGCGTGTGTCACCACAGTGTCATCAGAGGCCACATCTGCAGATAGGGGGACACTGCCATTCCTGCTTCGATGTCTAGACTGCAAAACAGTGATTCACAACACGCATTAATATAAACTGTGATTAATCAATACAGATGTGCGACATGAAGGAAGGAAACTTCAAAATAGCATCAAAACTCCAAAAAAATTGCTGCAGATGGCCCATATCCACCAACATGGCACTGATATGATGCATGGACCAGCCTCACGTCACATTGCCAAACCAGCATTTTGAAATTGTTCCTTTGAGGAATAGGAACATTCATTTCACAGCTTCTTCATTTTTTTTTGATGGCCATATTACACGTACCATACAAATGGCTTCAAAGCTGAAACTAAAAGACTCTCGAATGGGCGTTGATATTGCCTGATATTTAAAGTTGTGTCATCTGTTTTGGAGATGAAAATGTGGTATTGAACAGTCCCAAATCCAAAAACAACTCATTTGCGACATTCGTGACTCTGAGAGATGGTCAGAAATTCACATCACGACTTAATGTTTAAAACGCCGCGATGCTAGCAGTGTTTGCTAATGGACAGCCAAGCCCAGTGTTTGTGCTATTTCTCCAGCCTGTAAGTACTTCATCTCACAGGTTCCTGGGTCCAGCACTGGCACCATGGAGGTGGAAAAGAGGCACAGACTCACACTGAAGTAAAAGAGCAGAAGAATCACCTCATACCCACCAAGGCAAACTGTTGCCGTAAGCCTAGAGACCTCCCCTGAGATACGTTAACGTACCGCACGCATTTCCACCATCTCACCTAGGCGAGCCGCTGTTTCCGACTATGGAGGATGAGTATGGCAGGGCCTACAGACCAGAACTGACAGCTGGCCACTAACACATCAACTGCATCTATTATTGTAGTGCAGGATGTAGCACCCTACACTTTTCTCCATACCCTATATGACTGAAGGGAGAAGCCCAAGTGTTGTCAGCAGCACCACAAGGCCAGAAATAAGGTGGCGCTATTTTAACTGGTCTGGATTTTTCTGAGAGGGTGACAGCACGTTGGATGGAATGCACGGTAAAATTCTCCATGCTATTTATAGGAACTTGACTGGCAACATGCCTTATCTGGCACGGGACGGCTCCGTGCTCCCAGGAGCTTGATATTTAAGAATGACCCAGCTGAGCGAGAGGTGAGTCTGAATGCAGTGCTCATTCTCAAACATAGCCCGCCACCCGAGGCCTACAAAAACTGTCTTATGTCAGAAATAAAGCTTGGGAGCCATCAACAGCTACACAGCATGTCTGAAAGGAGCTGCACTCACGGCTGAGGAACTGAACAAGCTATTTTGGAGGGAAAGTGGGCACGAACATCGGGTCCAGGGGTCTCCGAATTGTTGTCCCTTTTCTCAGTGGGAACAGTCAAACAACCAGTGGCTACTCACTGGTCCTTTACCGGGTTCGGACTCTGCGGTTTCCAGCGACATTTTGGGAGCCTCCACTGCCAGCTGGGTACATGCTTCTGGGTAGGTTGTGGCTTAGCAGGAAGGGGAAGCAGTGGAGATCCAGCCCCATGGGGTTGCAACGGTCCTTTCTGTTGTGGAAGAGTGAGTCAGAGTCATCATTCTGGGGGGCACTAGGACAGGATACAGTAAAAGCAACCTGAAGCTCAGCAGAGAAACAGCACCCCTTCGAACCCGCTGCAATACAGAGTGCCACAGGAAAACCACAGTTACTACAGGACCACCTTCTGGAATTTTCTGGGATGACAAACAGTTTCAACACCAGCCATATGGCTCTTGCAATTGTTTGAACTCGATGTGACCAGCAGATCAGAGTCCAGTCCAGGATGACCATCTGCAGCCAGCCTTACATGCAGTTCAGATTTTGCACCTCCGTGTATGGGATGGATGGTACTGTGGACTCCTCCCACCCCGTGGCAAACTCAGGTGAACGAAAGTACACCATGCCACTGCAGGAGCGTGGAGCATTTGATGACGTCAAAGAAGACAGACGTAAATAAAACGTTTATGTAACTAAAAAGATGAGAACCCCAAACCAGACATCAGATACGTCTTCCTGTCTTCTCCAGCTCCAGCCGGGGACCAAGCTCTCCCCAAAGCCCCCCTGAAAGGGGTTAAAAAAACATAAAAGTGCAACAGCAAGATAGGTACCACCTGTGAATTTCCCAGAGTGGGGCAACATCACAGGCAAAAAAGCAAACAGTCACCATATCTCCCTCTCAGCATGTCCTCGAACTTTAAATTATCTCCTGAGACCACATGGAACGTCAGAGATATTGTACTCTTGAAAGCACTTGTTTTTCACAAGTGATGCTCTGTGTTTCTCTGTCCATAGCTCCAATTGCGAAATGAGCGGGAAGAATGAAGTATTTGGCAATAATAAAGCCTTTAACGCACTGAGGTCATAGTACATTTAAGCTCTGACTTTGCCAGCACATTCAAAAGCAATGTCAACATCAAAACCAGCTTCACACAAACAAGTCCCAGCAAGATTCCCCTCTCCTCCTTCCTCCTGAAAATTTGAAAATAAACTCTGTTCATCTGCGCTTAAGTCTGGGTTGAAAATTGCAATTCTCTATCTGTCCATAAAAAACTGCTGTGGGTAGCAAGTCAGTTGTGCAATTTCTTGGAAGAAAAAAAACGTGACGTTTCCATCATTGAGCGAGATTAAACTTGTGCTAGGAAAACAAATGGTGTTGATTTGCATTGCAAATTTTAACTGCCGTTTCTCTCCACACCTAAGACAGGCGGTCAGGGTACGGGTTGATCCTGAAACATCCCAACCGTTAGGAAAGCACCTTGGATACGGCAGAACCCATATCTGCACAGTGTTTCCACGACAGCAGTCACACAGGTGCTGGATAGCCAATAAATGATAAGACATGAAAACTTCCTAAAAGGGCATACAGTGGTTCTATTATTGATTCAGTTGTCAGTTGTTTGGACTGGTTTGTTTGCCTTAGTAATGGCACAATCCATTCAGGCCAGCAGGAAATGCAACAGCATGGAACGCTGACCTGTAACCCAATATCAACTGGCTGGAACTCCAACCTGTCAGTTAGTGGTACAGACCCACTTCTGCATTTAACACCTCAGCAACACTCATCGTCTCTTCCAGCAGACTGCACCCGAGACCAGGGATTAGTCAGCAAAAAGCAAGAGGACATGGTGCAGACCGATTTTCTGAGGCTTAATGGAACAGAGAAGGCCTTTCAGTCTTCCGGTGTGAGAAGAGCGACGACGAGCGTGACTTTCGCCGGCGGCAAAGACCTGAATAACACTTCCACTGGCAGCACTCCGTCGGTGTGATTCCAGAACCGAGTGGCAAAGAGACAGACGTCTGGAACAGATTGAGTGATCAGTGAGCACATGGCCGGTGATTCTTTTCTCTAGCGCATCTGTGTGCAGAGTTTCTAGAGGCTTAACAAGCATGGCTCAGTTCAACAAGCACCCAGCTGCTGTGGTCTGTACAGAAGAGAATTAAAGGCCAGCGTGGACAGGCTGTGACCCCAGTTTGTTTGTCTGCTCATCTTCATAAACTTATACAGCCACCTTACCAAAGTGATTTGGATAACTTCAGGTTCCCCACACTTCTTCACCTAGCAATTCATAAAGCTGATCCACAGCAGTGCTCTCATTTCTTCATCCAGTCAGCATCTGCTTAAGAAAAAAGGAACACGGGTCACTTGATGACCAGTTTTGAAAAATGATGGATGTATGATGAGGACATAACAATACTATCAATGTCATCTCCAGCTGTTGGATGTCTCTATAATTTTGCCAGTGGTATCATGAATGGATAGTCGTGCAAAAAAAGTCTGCTACCAGCTCATACAATCTCTTTGGGGTTTGGGACCCTGATGCTTCTGACCCTGAAAAATCTTCATTTTCCTCCTGAATGTAGTACTGGAGCAGCTCGGGTTAAATATAGTGCCTGAGAAGAACAGGACTGCTGATCAACAGTTGAGAAGTCCATGCCCTCCATAGCCATATGACCTTCCAAATTCATGCTGAAGGATTAGGCTTAATTACTAGTATTTACCCATTATTTCATGGTTACTTTAGTGCCTTTCCAACACCTACATCTAGAGATAAATCAACACCGGACCTTCGTTTTCAGTAGTGTGATGAGCTTTCTTGCAGGTTTCAAAGGACATTGGGATTGTGTGCTCAAAACATCTGGGTGGGAATATTCCGGATTCTTTCCCAAAGGCCGAAAAGCACAGTGACGCAGTAGGAACTGGCTGATGTCACTCTTGTTGTTGCAGCTCACAGCAAACACTCCATTGCCTCTCACAGGTTTGGACCCCCACAACACGGACAGCCCCTAAACAGAGTCTCCTTCCTGCCTCGCTGCTGTTATGGGAGAGAAATTGCTGACGGTGTTTGAAAGCGGGGGCAGGTTTTTCAGCAGTCTCTCTGGGGGGTCTGACAGTTGATAAGCAGTTGATGCGGGTGCGACATGTTTCTAGTGGGGCCTCCTGCTTGACGTTGTTGATGGTAAGTGGGACCCTCCGACCCACACAGCTGGATCAGGTCTGCTGTTGAACACAAACCCACGCAATTTCCGCTGCCTCTCACCCTGCATCCCGCCTTTCTCATTCTGTGACCTGCGTTACCGCTGGCGGCTGCTCAGCATGTCACGTATCCAGACCTCAGCTCCGCCCCCAGCGTCCCACGATCAAGCTGCATTCTGGGACATGGCGCTTGTCCTTTAAATGTATATGACATACAAAGGTGGCTCTGATGCACACTTAACCAAAACAGCCAGGCGGCCGGAAAACTCAGCCACCCCAACACGGACGTCAAACTTGGCCACACTGTACCTATTGTTTACCTCACTAGTTAGACACATTTGACCCAAAACAGGAGTCTGACATTTGACCCAGATATCCATGTTTGTCCAGTTATGACCAATCACATGCTGTCTCTGCTGCCTTTAGCTTTGTGATAAGTCACCAAGGCAGCGTTTACATCTATGCTGAGGGCTGTCAGATTCAGGACGGTGCATCACACGGTGGAGAAAAGGGGCAGCAGCTCATGACAGCGGTCTGTACCAATCAGCCAGAGAGAGGGGGGCGTGTGCCTCACTGCAAAGTCTGCGTTGGCCTAGTAAGGAAGGGAAGCAACAAAACATCCCAGACATCCAACTGTGGCCACACCGAAGCATCCGCCTGACAGCTTAGCCTTTCACTTCCGTAAGCAGGATCCACTGGCACGCCCCGCCCCTACCCCGCTATCCACCCGCCTTGAATAAATTCAGTTCAGTTTTATTTATATAGCACCATTAAGAAGAAGCACTGTCACAAAGCGCTTTACATAGTCCTGGGCCCAGGGTCCCCAGAGAGTAAGCCAAAGGTGACAGTGGCAAGGAAAAACGCCCTCAGGAGGAAGAAACCTTGGGAGGAACCAGATTCAAGGGGGTGTGCTTTATGGGCTTTGACGAATCACAAACAGACACCTCACACTGCCGCTGCATAGAATCACTAAGGACGTGCTGAGAAACTTTTATTCTTTGCAGCTTCCCATAAAGAGGAGGATGTGCTTGTCGCCCCCCCTCAGGTCCTCGGAAATTAGCACCTACAAGGCCATTTTCATTAATCGCCCCCCCATGGCATTGTCATTAAATCATCACTTACCTTAAATCAGCCAATTCCACCAAGGGCAGGAACAGCTCACAGGAAAAGAAGAAACTTTCCTTTTCTTCTTCTCTTCTTGGCTTGTTTCTGATATCAGTGTGTCACAGAGGTCTGATTTTCTACACATCAATGAGTCTGTGCCCCCTCGGGGCTGGGGTGCCCATTGTGGCTCACTAGACATTGTTGGAGTCTTTCCACACACCCCTGAACATAACGTTTTCCAGCACAATAAGCCCGCCCAGAATTACAGCGAAGGTGTAGCTGGACTCTTACAGACGACTCCTGTTGCTGAAGTCCCCCAGGACGACATTCTGCTCCACCAGCTACGGGCAGCACGCCTGGCATTCAAGGCTCTAGCTGGCTTCTGGAGAACAAACCCCACACTCCCTGAGGAACGTCACTTGACCCTCTGTGCTCATCAGGCCGATTTAAGTGCTGCTCCAGCAGTTCCTTATGGGACAGGGTTATGGGAGGACAACCGCACTCTGTTCCCACCTTTACATAACTTCTCAGTAAGTAATATGCATGTCTAGGAGCTGGTGAAAAGCTCTAAATTATCCTGGGGTTAACTCCATATGAAGCCAGAGATGACATAAATACACAATTTAATAAATCAACAAAGCCTTTCGCCTACGGAGTATTTACGCTATCATAAAAATGACATTTGTATGCATGATATTACTGGAAATATCTTGAGTATGACTTTACTGTCACTTGAGAAACAGACTCTGCATAAATCAATTCACAGCCGATAGTACGAGGACACCACTTCCACACGTTAACAGCGTCAACGGTCAAGCAGAATGTAGAAATTCAAATTCCTGCAATTGATGTAGGGCCAAGGGCTAAATCACAGAAGGGCCGCTGTGCTAGTAGTAATTTTTAGCATGTCAAGACCTCCCATTGGTCAGCGGCGATGACACGATCCACAGGGCAGCTACCAGCTTCCGGATTGTTCCTTTATCCAACAAAGAGACTCCTTCTTTCATTTTCACAGAACCAATGCTGTCTTCTAATTGAAATTCTGAGTCTTCAGCTACTGCGTGCAGCCGTCTACTTCAGGGTGAAAATTGCTAAATAAATACTGAGACATGGCATTCCATAAATATAGAGTGTCACGCTCAGTAGTACTGTTAACATATCACGAGATACCCTGCAGTATGGTCAGGGACTATGTGTGAAACATGATCGAACCCAAATGTGCTGCCAATTTATTTGCGTGGTGAGGCAAGGGGGGGCATTAAAATGCAACAGCCCCTCAGTATCAGACAAGTCAATTTAAGATGTAAGAGCTCTGTTCCTGGGGACCAGCATCTCCTGACCAATCATCCAAAGTTGAAAGGTCATGTCACCAGACTCTAACGGACACCAGGCTACAGCTGTGACCAATAAATTAATTTGACACTGAGCGACACTCTAACCAACAAGTGTTTCTCCAGGTTGAGCGGTACTTCCACATCCCACTGAGGATCCAGATTATCACCCAAGTATTTATACCTCACTCCCATTTGCTGGTAATACTGGTCAACCGCTGTCGATTTCTTGGTGGTTTCTGATTGTTCTCAACATGATTGCGGCTTCAGGAGAACCACAAGACCTGGTCCAGCAGGATGGGTGATGAGTGTGATTGACCAAACTGAACAGCCTTCAAAATATCTGGGTGATAATTATGAAGAACGCCAATTGAAAATTTTAAAAATCATGTCTTCTCTTATTTTATTCTGGTGAATTTTAAACGCGTCTATATTAGGAAATGTCCATATCATCCCTACCGAAAGCCATACCTATGCGCTTTACACCCAGTCCGGGTTTTGGTACTTAATAATGTCACACCTCCCAGTCATATCCCACTGAGTTGCTGATGGTGACAGTGAAATATCCTGTATACACAGCTTCAATAATGCAGTATGCCTGTCTAAATCACTCAGTCAATGCCCAAAACAGTACAATACCAACTAAAACCACATGAAGGTGAACATTTAAACATCTCTGGGCAGCCTCAGAAGCCAAGTTTTCACTGTACCAAAGACTCAGGACAAGAATGTTAGGGTAGGGCATGTTCTTTCCAGAACAGATCCGGCAGACCGAGCCCGCCATTCCAGCTGGCATAATGACCAGGTCGCATGGTCCATGGCAATGTGGTTCTGCAGCCAATGGGAGAGCAGTCCTTTTGAGTCTATTTCTGAATGGGGGATTATTACCTTCTTCATTGGCCGGGCCCTGTGGTAAACGAGTGACATTCTGTCTTTCCTCACCCCGGCTCTCTGTCATCAAAAGCCAAGTGAAAACTAATCATAGCACAGGATCTTCAAAGATTCAGCATGACTCTTCGTTTTGTCTTTTAGTGTATCAATAACAGAATGTGTATTTGAGAATGGCAGTAGACAGAGTCTCCGTACCCCAGTACTGGATAAGCAGTTATGATAGATGCTTCAAAATGACTTTAAGCCAAATCTTTAAAAAGGAATGAATTTGTAATACTACTAGTTAGTCGAATGGCCATTACAAACCTTTTGCCAATGTCCCCTAACACTCTTTGATGGATTATACACAAGAAGGCAGTCGCTCTTCGCATTAATTGCTTTGTGTGGATATGTGCAAAAACACTACAGGCCCACACAGCCCCGTAAACGAAACTGTAGCTTTGAAGAAGTCTCAGATCATACAAAGATTTATTAACTTACCATTGAAGAAATGACATGTGTCTCCGAAATACAAGATTTTTAGTATTTCATAGCAAAATTGTACATATGAACAAATATGAACATCAGTATTTAATAGTTTACAAATTCACTGTAGCTTTGTTATATGGTTTTGTTAAAATTTAAAATGCTTTGATTAGATGTATCATGGTGGCTCAGTGCGTAGCAAGGTTGCCTCACACCTCCAGGGTTAGAGACTGGAATCCAACCTCTGTTTGTGTATGTAGTTAGCATGTTCGCCAGTGTCACATATGTATCCTCCTGTAGTCCAAAGACATGCAATTAAGCTAAACCATATCTCTGAATTGCCTGTAGTGCATGATTGATTGTGTGTGTGTGCTCTGTGATTCACTGTCCAGGGTTTACCACAGCTTAGTGCCCTGTCCTGCCTTGGATAGACTCCATCCAACCCCCGTGACCCAGAATAGGATAAGCAGTTGGATGCTGAATTGATGGTGAAGATTATATATGTATTACTGATTATAGAGGCCCAGTGATTGTAACTTCAGCAATTCACACAAAGGCCAGGAGTTGTATTTACAAATTTTATTTTTGACAGTTATTTCTCAGACATCCCCTTTCCACACCCTGCTGAAGGTGGCGCTGGAGTGCCGGGGGCGTGCTGATGGGGACCGCGTGCTGGAACAGCAGGTTTGAGTGCATCTACAGGGCACCGTGCTTCAAACATCAGAATGACGCAGTGGTTGCTTCACTTGGTCCTTCTTTGGGGTTTCTTTTTACCAGAAGTAACCAAAAAAACAAAAACTTTAAAAGAGCTTCATTTCTTGCCTGAGAGGGTGGTATTCCCAAATGAAACACAAGAATACTTTTTAGCATTGCATTGAGCAAACCAATTCCCCAAAAACAACTACAGTCCAATGTTTACTCAGCAAATCAATATTTCCAGCCAAAACAGTTAAGGCTTCTGTGTATTCAAAAACGCAAGCCTTGCATTGAAAAAATTACAGCACATCAATAAACGGGTAGCCACCGCGCAGCTGAGAGCCGGGACTTCGGACGGTGGCCCAACAGCAGCTCGGTCCAGCCCAGCCCGGGCTATAAAACAGGCAGACAGCCCAGCCGCTCCAGCTGCTTGGATGGAATGCTCACCGACCTCTTGTCTTTACAAGAACGATAAAAACTGTCTAGCGAAGACTCCACCTCTTCACACGCAGGGGCAGTCAGTAACACAAGGTCCTGTCCCGGGAGTATGTTTCTGGGAAAATCTGAAACTACACTCGTGAATCTGAACAACGTTGTTATTTGGGTCCCTTCATTTCCTTTTTCTCTCTTCCACAAGAGTTAAAAGCACAGATCTGTGAGACATGCTACATGATATCTGGACTCAGAGATTACTCAACGATGACGGCGTTCAAAGGAGGATTACTCAGAAGCGGTCGAGGGCTTGGAGACGTCATCCAGGGAGTCCACAAGGAAGTCCGCTGGAAAAGCTGAAATAGAAGCGGGATTACTGTCTGTTTACGGTAAAAGTGTGTTAAGTGCGCTCACTACGCCGCCCCGTTTGGACCAGTGACAGGCCCAGCCAGCGCTGAAGGGTGAGTCGGCATCTGAGGGCCCAGATTGTTTCTGGGGCTCCGATTTACTGGATTCAGACTTTATTTGCTTGAAACTTCCAAGCACTCCCTTTACCGACTTATTTTTGTTCCCCCTCTCCGTTTTGGCATTTGCAGCGTGTTCTGGGACCCCAGCCAGGAAACCAGAGAAACAATTTAAGTGTTTAAAGAGCGAAATGTGGAGAAATCCTGTAATTCACACGGTCAGAGTTATGATGTAAGACTGACTAGGAACGAAGCCCACTGTCAAAGTCCTGTCTACAAAGGACACAGGGGAGAGGTTCAGCCTGGGGGGGGGCAGGCGGGTGCGTGAAAGGACAAATCACCCAGCAGCGCCTCCTCAGCATGCCGTAAACGTCGAATGCTGGCACCGCGAAAACTTTGAGTTCCTTGCCAGTCACTGCCCACACAGTCGGCCACTGGACTCAGACGTTTTATCCAGCTGCTCAGCTTACAGAAAACAAAACCCGCACACTCATACCAAGCGCTTCTGGCTCCCAGTTTATTTCATGTTGCATAAAAACAGCCATTTTAAAATGACTTCAAAGCTGTAGAACAGGAAGTTGGTCCGTGGGGAGGACAGACTGGCATGCGTCCAGGATGGACCCCAGCCGTGCCCTTTGATGTGTGGGATAGGCTCCAGGTCCCGCCATGACCCTGACCAGGATAAGAGGTTGGAAGATGGATGGGAAAGACAGAGACAGTCTTCTCATTATAATTGGACACACTGTCCCTTCATACCAATGGTCTGTTTTCACCCTTCAAGTTATGAATCAGTACAAAACAGATACTAATGACCTTCCACATTAGGGAGTTTAATTTATTAATCATTTAAAGAGAAATTTGAGGATGACTTTGCCTTCGCTAACTGACCATTAACACATGGGAAGGGGGTGGAACCTCATATTGCTGGGATGATGCAAGATGTGAAACTTTCTTCTGGGATCACGGCGCTGAGCTCCCACCATCTCCAGGGATAAAAAGTGCCTGGTGATCTCAGAGGCATGGGACAATATCACATCAAGTAGCATCGTCCCTGTGACGCAGAAGACAGAAAATCCTGGCTCTTTACACTGAGCCTAACGGTGGCGCTGCTATTTGAAACAGTGGGAATTGATTTCACTATCAGTGTGAAGGAGTTCCTGGCATCAAACAAAGCCCCCAGCCTCCAGAAGCCATCCTTATTGCCAGTAAGTTTCCTCTACCTGCAACCCTCAAGTCTCAAAGTGTCCTGCGGGGGTGTGTCTTACCATCTGAGGACAATGGAACAAACACAGCAGCAGGCTAACCGTAAAACAGAGACAGGGTGGGAGGCAGAAGGCCACCGTATTTCCGGCGACAGTCAAAAAGGTCGCGGGACCCTCAGCTAAAGCGCGGAGCCCTTCACGGCTGCCTCTCTAACGGGGTGGGCTCATCTATTTTTAGGACAAATCCTGAACATAATCAGAAAGATGACGTCTGGCAGCCGTCCTGCCTCTGGTACCAGCCCGCTGGATTTTGCTTGCCCTTGCATGGCAGCGTTAAGCCATTCCAACAACAACAGACCATGGAACACAATGACCTTGACGTAGGCATCAATTCGAACGATGGTACGGCGTCCGACTGATTAACATTTAGGGACTTAGCTCATTTTTATAGCTAACTTCCAGAACTATAGTGAGATTGTATAGAGGGTCAACTTAACAGGAAAGCAAGGTTAACTACCACTCACATCCACAAAACAAAAGAACAAAACACCTGAATTCATCAAGTAATGGTCCGTGGCCAAGTCTGAAGATGTTTCTTCCCAAATAAACCCCTGGACATTGTTATGCGGACAGGCGGAGCACATGAGCACCAGGGACTGGGTGGCAGACCGTTCTCAGGAAATGGAAAACACACCGACAAAGCACGTCTAATACGTCCCCGTTTTCCATAGGAAGGGAGTCGCAGGACTGTATGGTCATCCAGCAACGATAACTTATCATTTATATTCATTTAGCAGATGCTTTTGCCCGAAGTGACATGTAAGAGAAAAAAACTTGGGGTCACAGAGTGGAGTCAGCTATGGGGTCAGTTGACATTAAGAGTCCTGCTCAGGGGAACAGCGGTGATATCATTATTCTGCTGTCCAAGGAATTCAAACCCACAACCTACCAGACACGGGACAGATCATACTGAGATACACATTGCACCCTTATCACAATAACTGAATGTGATCGACAATTATGAGGCCAAATCACAGACAATGGGACCAACTGTTGACAAATTCAGTGAAGAGTAGTATATTAGGTAGCTAAAAAACATGTTGACCAGCACTCATCACACAGCCTCAGTAATTCAAGAAGAAACTGAGAGTCACTGTCTCCATAATGCCAGCCTGGGTATTATAACAACTGGATGGAAATGTTGGGCAGCAGGGTGTTGACATGCTTCTGCTTCTACTTAATGATTGACACCATCCGTAATGTCTAATAACACCATGCTCTTTAGGATGACAGGTAGATAAGCACTCCAAGACACAGTAGTCTAAACTGTTCCTCCGGGGCTCTACTGATGGACCTTTGAGGAAGATTCTTGACTGGAACTACACAAACTATCTGTAAAGGTTTCAAAAACTAAAAACATAACAAGACTGGTTAGAACTGACAATGCAGAACTGCTCTGCTCATAAAGTGGTGAAAAAAGTGAATTTTGCTATGTCATTTACCGTTTTTTTTTTTTTAAATACCAGTCTGACCTTCCACGCTTGACAATCCAAGGCTGACATCAAGATAAGAGATAACCGTTTTTGCATTGTCACTGGTGCCACCTCGCACTCCCGTCCCACGCGGTCAGGCACCAGGGCCTCCTGTACCCCAGCAGAATCCGCTGAGTCAAAATCAATGCAGAAGATGAAAAAGTCCTTCAGGAAACCCAAAAAGGGACATCAAAAGCTTGAGAGGAATTGGGGGGAGGGGCAAAATTGGGACTACTCCCCAGGCAATGAGTAGGTAAGGGGGCGGCACTGTGAGAACTCTTCTCTGTCACCCCATCACACAGCGACACCTTTGGTCCAACTCCATCTCCCTAGCATGGAGGTGAATGGGGGCACCACGGCAATCTGCCACGGCTTAGCTCGTCCATGCCAGAGGTGAGAGAAGCTATTTATAGTTTCCAACCTAACAGCAACGCTGTTATTACATTTCAGCTTGGTACCACATTCTCTGATTCCATGCCATTGCTGAAAATATGGCTTTGCTGGAAGGGATGACTCGGGTGTTTTGGAACCCGCTTCACCAAAAGCCTCCCACAGGCACGAACAGTCAACCTTAAACTTTCATAAACATACATCGTTTACATAAACACATACCCGTTATTTCCAGCTCTACCGATACCCTGTGGCGAAAACACGTCCCTCGCTTTGCAGGATGGTGCGTTTCCCTCCATAAATCATATCTCTGTGACCCAGCCAGTGTGAGGAACGCAGGGAACTCTGCCAGCTCTGCACGCATGTATCTGTTGCTCTCAACACAAGGAAGCTCAGCAACCCAACCGTTACTCAAACAGTTTTTGAAGACACACCAGTCATTTCTGTAAAATATGCTTTGGTTTGACTCAAAGGCTCACTGTTCTCCTAATCCTGAGCCCTTACTTTCTAGATATGATTCATTTTAAGTCCTGAAATGTTTATGAGATACTGAGCAGTGTTTACAGGGCATCCACGGACAAAATAAAATGTCTGCCATCCATTTTGTCGAGACTTCTATGAACATTCAAACAGAGACAGCCTGATATTTACACGGAGGCCTGTCTGTTTGACGTTGGGATGCACCCGTGAAGCACCGCAAGCAGGGAGGGCCTGCCACAGCCTACAGCCTAACACTGCGACATCTGTGACAAGTACCAGACCGCTTCCTCTCTGCCATGCCCCAGCTCAACCTCCTTTTGAGGACATAGGGACCAGAGTGCCACCCCAGTGGAGGGGGGGGTACCGTTGATTAATTTAGCCACTAAATGGCCACAGTGTTCTCTATACTAGATCAGAAACTGGACTCATCAAACAGTGGTCAGCGGGAAGGTCAGGGGCATCGTGTTGGTAAAAAGGCATCCCGAAATGGTGCCCCCCTATCCAAGCCCTTACTGAAGATCGCTTCTCGTTTACCACACGTGCTGACCAGACCAGCTGAGTTGTTCCTCCACTCGAAGGAGGTTGAGATAACCACAGAATTGGAGTGAAACGTCTGCTTCTGGAAACCGGCATTTTCTTTCCAAAAGTGGGGGCCGGTGATAGCGGGGGGGTTAGGTCACTGCCCCTGCCGTGGTGATTCTAGGAAAGGGAGACATGTACATTTAAGCAGAACTCTAAAACGTCGCATCAGATTAGATTCACACTATCATCTAAACAAAACACAAGTCCCCTTTCGCATGTATTGCCTCTCTGGGTAAGTAAGAACACAGAGGAAAGTATTTCATTACCGACTCTGGTTTTGAGATTTTCTTTGGCACGTGTTTCGGTTACAACGTGAGTTTCTGAGACACTGCTGGTGGTGACAAAGGAAGCTACCTTGCTCCTCAGTCCCAGCTTTGTAGAAGCCATCAAATGGCAGTTCCAGGACCCCGCCTCCCCGTCCCTGGGGAAGGATCGGCTGTCGGACAACCGCATGCCTTCCCAGTGCGGACACAATGACCATCTGGCGGCAAGGCACTGAGTAACAGGAAGCGATGACCACTCCGCCTACACTTTGTTTACCAGGTCGACTTTCTCCTTTAAACTTGGCCGCCGTGCCGGGGACGCCTTCTGGAGGAGGTGTGCGCATGCGCGTCTGTGTTTGTCCGGGACACACCCGCCTCTGTGAGGACAGCCAGCCCCGCGAGGGTCTGATTTTCTCTGACAGCGCTTTTCTGTGGCACGACGAAGGTGTGTGTTCTCTGTAAATCTCCCCCTCCCCGCTAATCATACTACAAACATCCTTCCCGTACGCCCACTCGGCTGACACGCTCTCGAGTGATTTGTTTTGTCCTCCGAATTCTTCGGGAAGATAAAAACCGAGAGGCGGAAAATGGAGAGAACGCCTCTTAATCTGTAGGATGCAGAGTGGCCGAGGTATTGGTCTCTCCATTCAGGATAACTCGGCGTCTCTTCACAACGGCTCAGTGCAGCTGACTCACGCTCTGCCTATGCATTAAGGTTCACTGTACGCGCGCCACCACGTGTCGTCCGGCTCCGTGCGTCGGGTTGGCCCCGCCTCCCACATTAGCATATGCAGTGGCTTCTGAGTTAACCCCAGTGCTACCCAATGAATGGTTTCCTCTGAGTCACCGCAAAGGATAACCAGGTCATGATGAAAACGATTCTGTGAACATGAAGTGTGTGCGTACGTTTTTGCAGCCCTCGGATCCGCATCCTGATGGGGGGGGGCTGACCACCCTACCCTGCAGTGACACTCCATCACTAATCAGTTTAAGCCCATTAGAAAACCCATTTGGAAGATTTGATCTGTCTTGCCCCTCTTCTTCCTAGCATCCGCCTGGCACTCATTACTAATTAAGGAGGTGGTCGCAGGCACAGTCTGACATCCTGCGGGCACTCATAATGGACACATCTCCTGCGTCCTCCTGAACTTCTAACACAGAGCACGAGGACAATTTATCCCATTATGGTAATAAACAGAACAACTTGGTCTGGAACAGTGATCCTTTGTCTTTATAGTGGGGGGGCTCTCTAATGCAGCTAATATCAAGCAATTGGTAAAGAGTTCATTACTGGAAAGAAGCTTTATAATCTAATGCTATAACACTACACATGAAGCAGACCTTCAGCAGAGATTTAACAATGAAAGGCATACAGTCTATTTACTATAAATTCTACTGTATCACCAGGTCCATCCGTCCATCCATCTCACAAGGTACAGGGTCCCAGGAGGCACAGAGCAGAGAGGCAGGGGACACCCTGGATGGGATGCCAGTCCATCACTACATACAGCTGATTATCTCTCTTCCATCCATATCGTAAGGCTGCCCATTCTCCGCCCCTCTACTTCCCGCTCCACTAAGGCCACGTGACTCCTTCACGCTGTTCCTGGTCACCCTTCAGCCGCCTGACACTTAACAGCAGAAGGTATAATTTACAAAGTGAGTCAACAGCCACTGAACAAACAGCCATCTGCCTTTGCTCTCGGGGGGGGGACAAAATGGCAAACTGGGGAAGACTGAGCAGATCTGTCACCCCACGCATTATGCTCAATGGGTGGGCCAGGTGATAATAATATTAAGTACTACCACTTTAAGCCAAACAAAGGCAACAGAACAGATCTGGAAAGTGGTTGTGAACTGTAATATTCTGATGCCTGCTGATGTGAAATTGTGGCACGAGTCACTCTTTGCGTTTGTTTGTGAGTGTCCTGTCTTCACTCTTCCATATGTCCCATCGTTCTCGAGCCTGGTACCGATGCTCCCATTTACTTTCAGTGCTCCGCCAACCATGGGACATCAGCAAGCGCCCGGTGTCCCACTTTACCTCAAGGAGAGGGCCACATTTGCCCAGCCGTCTTGATCGTAACATAAAATCGGAACCAAGGCGGGGGTCTATTTGGGCCGGTGGTCAACCCAAAGGTGCCAAAGGACACTTTGTTTGTGATGTTCCCCGGGGACCCTTTGTCAAAGTGCTTAGACGCATGAAGAAGGATCACCCCTCCATCCATCTGTCTCCACGGAAGAGAAGTGACTGATTTTAGTGGGAGTGGCCAGCTACCCCACACCCTAAAGACCTACCAAATGTGTCAATAAATCTCTTCCTGTCCGGCAGGCAGAATGTTCCTGGATCAGAATTGTGACCTCAACTGTGGTCTTTGATTCTCTGGATCAGCTGGTCTGCTATCCAAACAAAGAAGAGGAGTAGATCAACGGGAGCCACCTGTATCTTTGGGGTTTATGCAGTTACATCTGGGACATCCTGCAGAAAACAAACAGGTACAGGTCTTTCATGATTAGGGCACCAAAAATCTCTCTCCGGCTTTCCCTGCATGAAAAGATCAAGCTCATGAATTTCTGGTATTATACTACCACACTGAACCAGGCTGGGTGTATTTTCTGTACAGCTGTCCATTCCCCATCTTTATTTCCCTTTAGTCATGTTTCAAGCTGAAGTATGTCATCAGGGATTAAACACTGAGCCTCAGTTATTCACTTTAAACGTGAGCCTGTGTATGTATGGGGGGGTGACCTAGGGATAGAGCATGAGTCAGAGATTGGCGGTATGTCTTAACAAATGGCTTACTCATATTCTGTTATGCTGAGGGGCCATAAAACCACCCTCAGGCACCAGCGACCGCACATCGGTGGGACAAGGGTCGGCATTCCCCTGAGAGCAGGTCACACACCGAGAACGGGGATTGGATTCAGTCAGAACTCCGACCTGTCCCCGAGTACTTGAACGCGGTCTGCAGGCAGCGGTCACTCTCTCATGCCTTGACAGCATGTGCTTGTGAAGTTGCCACTGTGCTCCACTGAGGGAGCCACTCTTGGCACATGCAATACTGAGGGAGATGGGTGTTAAGGGCACTATGTTCGAGGGAGCGGTGCAATGAGTTCGTGATTATGCTATCTGGCACCCCACAATCCCAGAATACCCATGGGTACTTTGTTCTGTTCTGGTTTCCCAACACCGGTAGCAAAAACCATGTCCAGAATCCAGCAGTCACCAGAGATGTGTTGGCTTTCGTTGGGCACGCAGCTGGCACGGGTCTCTACCCAAGCCCATCAAGCTGGGGCTGCCACCAGGCGGCCCTCTGACATTTGGGTCATGTCAAGTGATTCAGGCCAACAGTTCTTTGAGTTCTGACCTGGGGGTGACTGTGGCACACAGTGTGGCCAGGTTAAATATGGACATATCATGAGCTCTATTGCTGTGGAGAACAATGGAGTGTGGAGAAGAAAATGGAAAGAATAGATGAGGTGGAGGTTGGTAAGCTGGTCATGATATCTCCCATTTAACGAAAGATCGGTGTGAATACAAACACACAGGACATACAGGTTTAACAAACAGCCCTCTCTCCATGAGTAACATTAGCATACATAGGCTTATCACACTTCTACAAAGTTTGGAAATCTACCCAAACCGTGAAGTTTCTAGTTCAGTTAAGCCGGCCTTCACACACTGAGCAAATCAAATGAAGGCAATGGCTGCCCCTTGTTTGTCTGAGACAGGCCACCAGGTTTTCAGTCAGGCAGACCACTGTCCAAGTGGTCCAAGTGAATCAGAGGCAAGAAGGACATTGCAAGAAGCACTCCAGCAAGGCTCCCTAATCCACAGTACCGGAGTAGAAGCCACTCCTCATTGGCCAAGAGCAGACCCCGTTCCACGACAGCAGGAATGTCTCTTCTCATGGCTCGCACTTGAGCAGTGTGCTGAGAATAACTCGCCTTCTTTATATGGAAAAGTACGGTAACATCTGCACACAAGCGCAGGAGGTGACCCGGAGTGATCCAGCCAGCTGACGGCCCGGCCCATTTTACGGTTCTACTTTGGATGCATTACTGCTACCCGTCCAGGCCTGCTGTGCGGTGACACGCAGGCACCACAGGGTCTCTTGGATGGTGACCCTCGTTAGTTACCTTTGCCTGGTTGACGTCTTCAGCGTTTTTCGCCAGACCTAGCGATCCTCTCCCTCCTTTAGCTGATGGCAGCATCTCTGAAGGCGCTGGGCAACATTCCAGTAGTCTCACGACAGCTATGGGTAGAATGCTTCATCTTCTTGCAAACAGCATCAGATTAAAATACAGCCCATGAACATCCCTCTACACATACATACTCAATCGTTCATGCCTAATGAAGTACAAATGTGCAAGAGATTCCAGCAGGCACGGTTCTGGACCATAAGGGTACCGTATCTCCTCTATTGGACCCTGTTATCTTTCTGAACGTCTGCGGCCCAAACGGCACAGGGTTCAAATAAAATGTCCACACCGATACTTGATGGCTTTAGCCTTGAGAAAAAGGGCATTGTGCCTGTCCTCATGGGACCTCTCTGAAGTGCTGGCAGTTTTTTTTTTGGCATTTTGTGAAACAAAATATGACAGGTGTTGAATTGCTAATCTCCTCTGAAATCAGTAGCGCTTCCTTTGAAACCTTAGTAGTTCTTCGTTTGAAACATCTGACTGGTCTCAAAACTGCTTCACATCCAGCTTCCACCCTTTACGGATGGGACGTTTGTATGAGGAAATAGCTCAGTAACACCCTCAGGGTAAGAAAAATTAGGACGGTGAGAATAAGAAAACCCTCAAGGTAACATCTTCTCATTTCTTCTGGCAAATTCTTAGGACGCCCCCTTACTCAAGTAGGGAATGATTCATAAAACTGTGACGCATTAAATTTAATAGAAGAACCATCTGTGATAAATACCTTGTAACCTTTTGTTAGTTTTGCTCTCAGCAGTTCTGTCTAGAGAGAGATATTGAGTTGAACAATGGCCATGTGTTTTACCAAAAATGTTCTCTGCCCAGAAACACTACAGCCGTTGTCTAATTTACTGACTCTTTGGACCAACAAAGAGCATGATAGCTCATGACATTAAGGGTGTTTTCACACCTGCGCTGTTTAGTCCATTTAAATCGAACTCTGGTTTGTTTTCCCCCTGGTGCAATTTGTTTGTGCACATGTGAACACAGTAATCTTACTCGGGTGTGGACCAAAACAACCGCACCGAGACCCTTTGGAGGAGGTGGTCTTGGTCCAGTTCCAAAGGAACTCCAGAGCGGTTCATTTATGGTGAGAACGTGATCCGACCCAACTACCAGGTGTACGCTGCAAGTTTGAGTGAAACCATAGCCCGGTACGCTCTGCATTCTGGGGTGCGGCAGAGTACGCAAACTGTAGCAGCTAGCCGGAAAATGAACCGAGGCCTCACTTGGACGAGCAACGAGGTACGTTGCCTTCTCGATATTCGGTCAGATGACTACATCTATCAGCTCCTACAAATAACTCATAAAAACACTGAAGTGTTCAAAATGTTCCGTCAGCGGCTAAAGGACAGGGGGTTTGACCAGTCGACTGAACAGTGCCGTGTGAAAGCTAACAAACTAAGGCAACAGTACATAAAAGTGAGAGACGCCCTTCGTAAAAGTGGAAGCTCGGGAGAAGAGAAAGGAAATTTCTCCAAATCCTCGGGACAAGACCAACAGCAGTATACAAGTATTTTCAAGACGTTTCTTCAAAATCCATGGTACAGTTTTGCCTGATATATTGCCCAGATAACTACTAAGGATATGAGCAAATTCCCCATGTTAAACATGCACTAGTCCTGAACACAGCACTGTCTTCCTGTATCTACTTTCTTCCTCCCGCCCCAGACACATCTGGCCAATAAGCGGACTGAATGTTGTCACGTGGTTTGTAGTGACGCATTTTGGTTCGCTTGGATTTTTCTCTGTGTGAAAAGAAACCAAACCACTCAAAAAAGCTTCAAGTTTAGAAACTCATCAACTGATTCAGACCAGAGTAACTGAACTAGAAGTGTGAAAACACCCTTACATACCAGAACACAGACACCATGTTTTTACCATAGTTTAGGGATTTTATTACTAGATTGTTTTTTTAAGTATTGCTGGGGGCTGTGGTCACTGCTGTAAATTTCTGGCTAGTAAAGCAACGCTTTTACTACACTCTCAGTGACTCAGTCAGAATCCCTAGTTTTGCATTCCAGAGCCATGATTTCGGCCTACATCTACCAGGCATGGAAAATTTTCAAGGCTTTCTTTTTTTTCAAATTGTGGGTTTCCGTTAGGTTGCGTGATTCATGCTGAAAAAGTGAAAGGCTTGTATGGAATGTCCCTTCCAAACCACAGCCTTGTGGCTGCTGATAGCCAGCCTGCACACTTTGGGCTGCTCATACTTGCCCTTCAGGCACTGCTGTGAGAGTGAAGCCCACCTTAGCTGCTAATGATAGCTGCAGAAGCCTTCGGGGTGACAGGCATGACAGCCTCTGCTCGAGACTGGCGGGAGAACACGTGCAAATTCCAGCCTCTCAGCGGTCTTTCTCATCTGAAAGGTTGGGGAGATGCACCATCGTCGCCCTGAGCCACTCTCGCTTCCTGAGGCACCACCCTTTTCCAGCCAGGCCCCCACTCCTCCCAGTACACACAGAGGTAGCTTACATGCTGAGGTATAATGTGAGTCCATTATCTGCCTTAATCTCTCTGTGGAGAACCCGCATCTTCCAACAGCTGCCTTGGTGATTACTCGGTGTGTAGACAGTTGTCCAAGCTCCCCAACACTGATGGCCCTGGATTTCTACTAGTCACAATGGCAACAGCAACTTATTAATCATTCAGACTGGGTTAACACTCATCTGTTAACAAGAGGTAAAAAAAAAATTGAATCGCATCTTGAGGTGACAATGACTGCAACGATAAGCCACATTCGTCTGGATAAACAGAAGACCTGCCATCTGCCGAAGGCCTTCACGTAGCTACACCTCAGATGATCAGAGTATTCCAACCTGCCCGGCACCCCGCTCGAGAATACAGAAAGATTACTCGTCCGTGTCTCACAGACATGAGTATTTAATCGAAATATTCAACAAACGGCTCTGCAAGAAAATGAACAGCATGGGTGGGGGTTGGGATCTGATGTAAAATTTCTTCCACTTAGATGAACATCTAGCAAGACATGGCATCCATGTAGAGACCATCACCCCCACCCCCCGCCAAACAATAAAAGACAAATGTTTTTGCCTAAGCACTCCCTGGAATGCCAAACCTTTGAGTAAGAGACTGGACTGAAACCAGATCAAAGGAGTCATGAAGTTTACACCACTACACGTTATAAATCAGCTTTTCTACCCATTGCAGGGATCAGCCCACCTTGCTCCTGGAGCTGAGTTCGACGGCTATATAATGACCTCTCTTTCCTGGTTTAATACCCCTATTTCTCCCATGCCATCCACCGTGAAGGTCAGGCACGAGTCCAAGTGTTCATCCTCGAGACATTGTGCAGAGACCATGAAGAAACCGTCGGAAGAACTCGAATAGTACGAGAACTGCAGAATATCCTCCATACCATCACAAGGCTCTCGTTTGCACTATGCTGTTGATTCATCCTCAACAGTTTAGCTTCTGGTTATTTACACTTCACTGTGCCGTGACCGACTCGCTCTCAACAGGAGTGCCTGATAGGCAAACATTAGCGTACACGACAAACATCGCCCGCTTGTCGTTTCGCCCAGTGCGGTTTTGAACTCCCTCGGGAACAGCCAGGCGCATAACTAGGGGCGTCCCATGCGGCCCAAACACCAGAGTACCGTTCTCAGAAGTGGCTGCGGGAGCCAGCCAGGCATGGCGCTGTTCCTGCAGCAGCCATCAAAGGCCACGTGCCGGATGTGTCGGCGCCCACCGGCAAAGGGTACACTGCGCTCCGCCGGAAGATATTAAAAAGCCATTAAGCAATTATGGGAGATGCTCGTGGCAGGCCTGCGCTGAAGCTGGCTGGAGAGCAGGGCTTTCTCCTCTGAACTTTGGGGTGGGATTCTGTCATCTTCAGCCAGCACGGGGACCTCAGATGTTCAAGAGGAGCGATAATGAAAAGGTAGAGAGATGCTGGGTGGAGGTTGGAGATTACCATGGTAACACCGAGTGGCTCTATTGGGTGTGGTCATCTGACAAAAGCCCACGTGGTAATTGCCTGGCAATTACCAGTAAGTTAAAACATGACGAGCTAATCAGAAATCACTAGAATTAGTTATAATCTTGTCAGGGCTTTCATCCAGACATCTTAGCCATCAGACTTATGCTATTCCAGAAAAAATACATTTAATCACCATGCCTGTGAAACAGACAATGGAAAGATGGTGCTCAGTTACCGTACTGAATGGTCTGATGCTGGCATCCACAACAATTTTATTTACAGCCTGACATTCTGCAGAAAGACTCATGCAGGGGATCCTCAGCTTGTCGAAAGCAATCAAATTAAAGGAAAACCGAATTAAATCACACCTCAGTATTTCTACGCCACATCTGTTACAATGAAAGCAATGCAGTGGTTCTAAGGACCTCGTGTTTTGAAATGAAACTCAGCTAATGTTTATGGGCGGTCTCTCGTACAGACTCGACGGAGTCTGAATCCACCATGACTGCTCAATAGGGGATTTAAACGACTTACTCTGTGGGTAAGCTGTTTTGGCAGCAAAGACCCGCCGCTGTGTGTGTGTCCACTTTGTGTTCCAAATGCAAAATAACCCCCAGCTTGTGTCATCGTAGGTTTTTCCATTTTAGCGGTATTTTTCCAGTCCGGCGCTCTGCTGCCGAATGCAACCGAATGAGAGGAATGCTTGGGAAATGTTTTGGAAGATTCTCAATAACCTCCTGACAGAACGGGCCACATTCCGCCGGTGGAAAAAAAAAGCCTGGAAAGTGAGAACGCCGCGTGGACTTTCTCACCAAATGAAAAACAGCCGACAGTACAACAAGGCACAGAACCCCAGGCAGATTACATAAGACTACTGAAACGTCAGCCTGCTAAACCCAGTTCCCTGGAAAACACAGCACCTCCACCCCCCAACACCTTGTCCACCTGGAGGCCTCCAGAGCTCCAGCTGGGAGGCTGGTAACGGAACTGAAACGTTCCAAATTCCTGCCCGTACGTGTGCCGGATGCTGCAGGGAAGACCTGCTCCATTCCATTTTACATGTCTCCGACTGTCAGTCTGATCGAATTAAATCTAGACGGGGCCGTGAGAACCAGAATTCGGGCTGAACTCAGGGTGTGACTCAGCCAGCATTGTCATGGTAACATGCCTCACAGCGACGTTCACAGCCTTCAAATTGCCTCGGCCCTTATGTAAAGCTGAGGCTTTCAAATGTAAACAAGCATCACGTTCGTTATTAAAAGTTTGACTCACGACATTTGTGAAGACAGCAAAACCTGATCTCTGAAAAATCAGAGAGCAATTCAGGACACGAGTAATTACAGACTCGCAAATACGGTTCCTTGTGTTCTCCTTGGACAAATCTAGGGGCCTTGAACACGCAGGGACCACAGAACATGAAAGGACACCTTAACACTTACATCTGTTTACACAGTAGACGCCTTTGTCCAGAGAGACAAACAGCTAGGCAAAAGCAACAAGCATACAGCAGTTAAGGAGCCACCTTAAGTAAAAGTGCAGGCTGAGTGTCCAATGAGGGACCAGTAAAAAACGAAAAAATAAGTAACCCCGCCCAAAAGAATCATGGGGCCAGCCCTCTGAGCTGGAACCAGATTCTAAGTCTGAAAGTCAGCTGGTCTGGACTGCTGGCCAAGAATGCCGGGCCTGCTGGTCAACACAAGTCCTGCTGACAGAGCCTCCTGGGTCACAAGTTAAACAGAACTGTTACCACACCTGTTCCCGGGGCTACCTCACAGGGGTCCCTGTATTATGGAAAAAATAAACACTCCTCCCTGGAAATTGGGGAATAGAGGACTGCAAAGTTGTATGGCTGCTGTCACCTGTAAATGTTAGGAGCCAGTCCATAGCTCTAGTTCTGAAACCTGAGAAAGACTAGAGGGCCAGCCCACCTTGCACCAATGTGTGAAGGGGCCCTCAGCGACACAGCAACAAATATTACCCATGGTCATTCTGTTGCTTTGTTGAATACAGGCAAAGTACTGCTCAGGTTAACAGATTTAAATCAGGTTATCTTATATTTACATATCTTTTAAGAAGAAACGTCAGTCTGGGACCTGAGGTCCCCAGAAAATAAGCCTGAGGTGACAATAGGAACCGGGCAGAACAAGATCACATGATTTAGTGTGAGGTAGATTCAGGCAGATGGTGGAATGGCACAGGTAGGCAGGAGGATTATGGAGCAGGCAGGCAGGCGGTGAGGTGGATGGGCTGGTTAGGCAGCTCAGGCAGACAGCGAGCAGGTGGGGTGGGGTGGGGTGGGGTGGGCTGGTGGGGTACTCCCCTGGATCCAGACCTCCGGATGGGGTGAGGGCATACGGGAAGCGTATCGGCACGCGTAGAGCAATAAAGCAAGTGTGAACAACAGAGTTTGTAGCTATACAATAACCGCCCCATCTGCAAATACTACACAGCTTGCAAATTCAGTCATAACACTCAGATATTCAGAGGTCCTCAGCCACAGGAGACTACCTACTTCATATAAAAAATAAGTGCCTTCGGATCTTCCTGAGTCCTTCTGTTTGGCCATACGTACCGGCGTCCAATAAATTTGCCACGGAGAAAGCATCAGAGGGAGTGGCCCTCCGCCCAAACCGACCACAAATTGCCGTTAGTGTACAATCCCCGTGACGGGGAAGCACAGCTGCCTCCCGGCGGCCTTGCCTCTTCTCCCCGAAGGAGACACGGCGCGGGCTCCTGTGCGGCTAGCTGCAGGGATGCGGGTGGCGTGCATCTGTGCTCTCTCACAGCGACTGTCGCTCAAGACTATTTTTACATCTTGACGTCCCACCCACGTCGAGCATGACAGCATGACAGCCGTACACAGGCAGCGCGTTCTGATGGACAATCTACCCCAGCCGCAACCCGGAACAGAACCTTGTGAGCCAGGAATGAAAATAAGGACCAGGTTGCCATTCGGGTCTTGGAGTGGAGTTGGATTTCACCAATGTTTAACTGAAAATGAAAGACAAACAGACTTCAGCACAATGGAAGCAAACAAGAAGACAGCATTCGCCCTCGGTCTTTGGAGGGACTACCACTGAGCACGGGATCAATCATCAGGGTGACAGTGCGTCCAAATAAGATCAGCTGACTCTGCCCCCTCTGCCCTGTGACGTAAGCAACCCCCAGTCTTACATAACAAACAGCATTCATCAACACTGTTCTTTGTAAAGATCTTCCTAGTAAAGATTATAATGATATTCAGCAAAAAAAACAAAATCATCTATGGCATCTTGCAGTATGGTCTCCAACACATCCCTGGAGAAGGAGCAGTGGTTCAATTAATTTCTCAAAATCTCCTGCGCTACCATGTGGTAAATGAAGATAGGTACATTATTCACTGGACACTTTACCTCCAAACAAACCTTGCAGCTTAAAACATCAGTTTAGTACCTCAGCAGTGATAATATCTTCAATTCATATGAAAGCGCTTATTTTAAGTCGTTTTTATAAATCACAGTCATGTCCTCTGTGAAACAAACCCTATTCTTCCCAACTGTTAGGGGGTTCGCTGACAACATTCGGCCTGTTTGGTCAAAAACATGACACATTTAATTGCCAAACCCCATACCTGTGCTGTATATCAAACTCGTAAATAAGTAATCCCTAAATGGATGGTTAAAAAAAATAAAACACTGAGGTGTGAGCTTGTTCTGTTCCATTGAACCGCTAGAGGTGTCTGTACTACAAGATAGTGATGGACCTGCATCAATGACAAGCCAATAAAAAGCTAAACACAAGTTGTTCTCCATATTAAAACAATCCCACTCAAAAAATGGTCCTGCCTAAGTCGCATTTGAAAAATGGGACTACAACAGCAGTGACTTCTAAATGCTCGTTTTAAATGCTCCACTCACAATAGAACAGCTGTGGAGGAGATGCCAGACTTGGCAATTCCATGATTTATAGCAGTAACATAACACCAGATCACCTCCTACATGCATTCAAACTGCAATGAAAACGGAGTGACATTAAAATAAAAGAGGAATTGATACCAACGAAGGGTAAACTGCAGTGATGATGCAAAATCTATGGCGTTGAGTAAAATGAAGTTCCTAAAATAGACAAATAGTGAATCAGATGCTCTTACAAACGGACGAAAAGAAAGCTTGGAAACAAACAACGCAGCAGCCGCATGGAAGTAAATATAAACACGGACATATTTCACCGGAGTACAATTAAGATCAGTAAACTTTTATCGTCAAAGAGAGCCGTAAGACTAATGACAGCTACCTGACTGTTCTGGGGGAGGAGAGACTTGGGTACAAGCCATTCCCTAAAGTGCTGGCAAGAAAAGCACTCAGTTTCATTAACACTGGAAATGATCTTGACATCCTCACCGTCTCGCTTATTAATGCTGTATATTGTTTTTATTCCCCATGAATTATCTTCAAATCTGCAGCTTCTTTGCTTTGGAATAGATTAGATAGCACAGCTGCCAACGATCAAAATCATAATCCGATTTTCTTATATATATAAGAATGAATGTATATATATCTAATATCTTATATATATGTATATATACACATACAGAAGCGACCTTCAACTTGTTATTTCCGTTTATATTTTGCATCCTCTACATAAAAACGACGCAGATGAAGATGGTGGAGTGAAATATACATACACGTTTCCCATTCGGCATGCTCGGGGCGGCGAAATGCGTGGATCATTCCGTGCGGCGGCTGGAAATGCCCCCTCCGAGGGGGCCAAGAGAAGCGCTGCTGCCGGACCTCCTGCCCATGTGCTCCGCGGAGAGCTCCGGCGTGCGGTCGGGTACCCTTTGTGACGTCACGGGGATGCCCCGGGAGGGGGCGTGGTGCTGACGCTCCAGCGGTGCGCCTGCCGTGTGCGCGTGTGTGTGTGTGTGTGTGTAAACCCCCTACCCCATCGTGTGTGCTGTCATATACCCCCAGCGCCTGTCGACTGCGCCCTGATCGCTCAGATATCGGACAGGAGCAGCTGTGAACAGGCTCACCTGTTTATACATCTGACCGGTCTTGAAGATCAGGTGTGGGTACTGAATCTTATAATACGGGGTGATGGTTTATTGGGAGCTAATAACTTATATGTGTCGCACGGTGGGAAACACAACTTCCAAGCAGCACGCACTGTATGTAAGACATTCTAAACGAACAATATAACAGCTTTATACTGTATTTGTAGAGAATATACAACAATAGCTGGTTACTGGGACTTTATGCGACCCCCTTTTCGTGGTTTATTACAAGTGTAATTTGAGTCTTTCATTTGCTGAAACCTTGAAAATGATTTGTGAATTAACTGCAAAATCCATCATGTCCACCTTAAGAAACACCACGTGTAGATTCCCTTCAGCCACTTAAGGGCATAAGTGAAACATCATAACCGCATCTAAGCTCATCAGGCGTTTTGTAGCCTATACACTGCCTGAGGGGGAAAGTGAAATCAGTTTGGTGTGTGCAGGTAATTGCAATCGGTTTTAGTTCAGAGCCACAGCAGGTAGCCGTGACCTGGCATCCTCACTGAGGATGTCACGTGAGACTCAACATTTAAGGTACTCAAGCTGAATCGCAGCTGCTTGCATAAAAAGATGCAACGGAAGAGATAAACATTCGCTGACTTGCCATAGAAGAGGAGAAACCAAGCTCATTGCAGACACCAGCTAAGGAGTTAGGTGCAGGCCGATCTGGCTGTACACAGGTGGTAGTCTCTCACAGCCCACTGGCATGAGTAATTTTTAGCAGGGGAACCTACCTGAAAATTCTGAAGGAAGGGGAGTACCACTACTGAAGAATAATTAAGACAGACCTGATTGTAGCACTGATGCCATACTCAGATCTTACAGGTTGAAGTTCTGTAAATAGTCAAGGCTCAACCACTTTCCTTTACCAAATATGTACTAGAGACTGCTAATACCCCCAAAAATGGCCAATACCGTAAACCAAAAGACTGATCACTTAAGCAGTTTAACTAGAAAGTCGGTAAAAGAATTCAAGCCCCCCCCCCCACCACCAAAAAAGACTGCCAATTAAAAGGTTTCGTTAAATCCTTTGCTTAAGCTGAGATTGAGCTTTTATAGAAAGGGGGGTGGGGTAAACACCACAGGACCTCAGAATGCCAGGTTAGGCAGGGGACAGCACTCCAAGTAATGAAAGGCACACATTCATAAAGAAATGTATTTGATTGCAAAAAACCATTATGGCAAACTGTAAAATAACTAATTTAGAAGTTTGCACATAAATGTTAACAAATATTAAATCACATAAAAAACAAATAGAAATGTACTGGCTGCATAATTATTCAGCCCCAATTCAATAAAAATAAGGACTTAAATAAATTTAACTATTCAACGGAGGCAGTTTAAATGGTTGAAATCCACTCGATTTCAGCCAAGGTTGTGTGGTGGACCACAAACTTGAAATCCATACATTTGCATGCAACTATACACAGTGAGCAGAGGCTGGCAGTCCCTTGTCCTCGCGTGACCCTACGTGTGACAGTTCCTCAGCTGTTCCAGTCTGTGTTTCAATCGCTCGCTCCTCTTCATCAGCTCCTCTTTCAGCTGGACGAGTCGCTTCTCGTCCGTCTGCATGCTGTAGATGCACTCAGTGGCCTTTTTCAGAATGACCACCTTGGCCGCCTTCTCGTTATTTGCCACGTCGGGTAT
The DNA here is from genome assembly GCA_009936485.2 of Gymnarchus niloticus. Taxonomy (NCBI): domain Eukaryota; kingdom Metazoa; phylum Chordata; class Actinopteri; order Osteoglossiformes; family Gymnarchidae; genus Gymnarchus; species Gymnarchus niloticus. The sequence goes on along the minus strand of JAACJT020000064.1, from coordinate 5,161,959 downwards.
CTCATCCCGCAAGGCAAAGAAGCTGAGTTTGAGCTCGTTCCTCCTCTGCCGCTCCAGGACATTGTGAGTCCTCCTCTTATCATTGTCCTCCGAGTCCGAGGTCCGCGGACTCACACACTTGCGGTTGCCGCTGATTGGCTTTAATATTCTGCTGCTCTCCATCTTTATTCTCTTGCCAGCCGGCTGCTCGCTCCTGGTGTTGGGTGGTGCTGCATAGTTGTGTTGGTGGATAGGCACGTGACACCTCTTCAGGACCAGGGGACTCTGCTGCTGTCTGCCAGGAGCTCCTGTCCTGTTTGCCTCCCGCCTCACATTCTTCCTCTTTTCTACCGTGACTACGTCGATTTCTTCCTCATCCTCGTCATCATCCTCTGCATCAGGGCACGCAAGAAGAGTGAGTTTAGCTGGATTTTACAAGCAACTACGGGGTGCCAATTACAACACCTGCATTCCCACACCCCATTTCTACTCAATGGACATTGCAGCACTAACCCCCTTCCCAGGGTAGTGGTGGAGCCCGGAGAAGGGGTGGGGAGGGGAGATAGCCTCAAGCAACACAGCAAACTCACGGGGGGATTTAACACTCCACACCCCAGGCGTCAAGGTCACCGCTGTGACTGCACCCCTACCCGCACCCTCCCCATGCCCGGCCGGTGCAGTGACATACCCGAATCGCTGTCGCTGCTGCTGCCACTGCTGCTGCTGCTGCTGCTGCTGCTGCTGCTGTTGGGCGGCGTGTCCAGGGGCAGATCCAGCGCCGAGGACGGGGTCACCTTGCCCGGCTTACTGTCGGCGAGCGCGTAGGGGAACACGACGGACGGGTCGATGCACTCCGTGGCGGAGGCGTTCAGATCCTGCAGGTACGGGACCCCCGCCGTCGGCCGGCCGCACTGCAGCCCACCGCAGTCCCCCGGCGCGGACTCCCTCCTGGCCGCCTGCAGGGAGGCCAGGCGCTCGGACACCACCTTCTCCAGCTTGGCGGCGGCCGAGAAGCCGCTCCACATGCAGTCCTGGATGATGATGGACTTGAAGGACTGCGAGCGGTCGGCGTCGCAGACGGAGCTCTGGCTGAGCACGTCGTCGCCTAGGAACTCCGTGACCATCTCCAGCTGGTCGGCCGTGGAGGGCAGCAGGCCGGACAGAGACGGCCGCCGGCTGGGCGACAGCGGCGGCGTGGGCAGCAGCTCGAACTTCTTCCAGATGTCCTCGCTGGGCGCCGGCTGGCCCTGCTGGTAGAAGTCCTCCTCGTCGTCGAGGAAGTACGGCTGGATGGAGTCGTAGTCGTAGTCGTAGTTGCGACTCGCCACGCCGGACGTCAGCGGCATCGTCGCTGCCTGCGGACGGGCAGCGGGAGGTCAGCCGGGCTCGACACTGGCTAAGCATGCAATCGCGATCAGCGCGGATCCGCCTCTACGGTGACAGCCGGGCCATGCATATTAAAGAAGACACAGCTTAACGGGACAAAAACCCGGCGGCTGTCAGCTCGCCAGGTTCACCGGCACCCGACCGCGGAGCCCCGGCGGGCAGGAGCGCGCGCCGACAGCCGTTCTTACCGTTTAAAGCCGTTATCCGAAAGAAACCGTTAGAGGTTTTTATTTATTTTTTTTCCCCCCAACTGATGGGAAGCGTGGCGCGAGAATTCGCAAAGATTAGAGGGACGCGTTATTCCAGAGCGCGGAGAATCCACCCCCGGCGGATCCAACCCTGCGCCGGCCGTACGCACTCGGAGTATGAACTCTAGACTCTACCGCCCGTCGTTAAACCCACTGCAAAACCACGCCTCCTCAACTGCCTTTTAAGGCGCTGCCCGGTATCCCTCCGCCACTTTTCCCGCCTTTAGACACCGGCGCCGTTTAGATGTCCTAAAATCGACTAGCTCGACCATTTATCCGGTCCGTAAATGATCCTTCGGCTTCTCCGTGCCGGTTCCGTGAAGGACCCTAGACCGGCGTGGATGTACGGGCGTACGACAGGGCACTAGCTGACGCAGCGGAGTGCACGTTCTGCGACTCGGCTCGGCTGGGCGGGGCTGAAACACTGAGCCGTGCACGCGGGCTGCTGTAGTAGCTGTCGGTAGAGTAGTGAAAGCGGGCTCACCTTCACCGCCGAAGCCTCCGGCTGTGGTGAGCAGGCGGCTGTAGGGTTCTCTGTGGTGCGGCGCCTCCTTCCGAAGAATGTGCAATTCATGCATACGAACACTGACGATTTATAATTTAAATGTCTAAACTTCGGGTTGTGCCCACGTTTGCAAAGCATCCCGAGCCGTTATCATTCTAACGTCACCGTTTCGCACAGCAAGCAACGCTTTGACGCATTTGGACGAGCAGTCTTCACAACGCTTAAACACACATGCATCTTAAACTCCAAATGCGCGCTCCTCCGTAGTGCTCGGCCCTCCCCCCGTCCATGAGCTGTCAGTCAAGGACGGGTGTGTTGTCAAGGTGAACTGCGTTATTGGCAGCCGAATGAAACATTAGTCAGTGTGGTGTTGAGTGTGAGGTCCTGTGTAATGTTCGCAGAACACCGTCTATACTCACTTTTCATGTTCACCCACTATGGCTCATACGTGAGTCATGAATCTATTGTCATTATCAGAACAACTAATTAAGTGTACTAATGGAAAAAACCTGTTTGTGTGTATATATATA
>JAACJT020000064.1:5139393-5157171 GCA_009936485.2 Gymnarchus niloticus | reverse complement strand
TACAATTACATGGAAAATGTTCTCATACTGGACGCCAGTATAGCAATTGTCCTTCGGGCCAAATAAATGTAAGATATCCAGAGTGCGACATACGATCTATGCACTTGATTTATTTATTTTATTATCTGTCGTATTAAACGTTATCAACTCTCACTTTCATTCTCAAAGTCCGATCTGTATTTCAGAGCTTTATAGTGCCGTCAAAAAAAAAAAAAAAACCGATGAACGAAAATTATGCGATTGCGCCCCCTGCTGTTGATAAATAATTTTCTCTTCAAAATGAATCGCTGCTCCAGTCATTTGTAGGCCGGGGTCAAACGTGGGTAATAGTGTGAATTTCTGTAAATTGTCGATGTATAGACATTACATGAAACGTGAGAGAAGAACGCGAGAAACAAACTATGATAGTCCTACGTAGTGTATGAGGTAGTGTTGGTATGCTATAACATTCCTCATTGCTCTATCTTCATATTGAGTGTGGAACAGGCAATAATCCTTGCATGAGTACTCTGTAACGGTTTACAATGTGGTGTGTAATGCTGTTTGGATAGTAAAATGGGGTGTCATCTTAATCATCCAATTTATGCAGCTTTCTGTACACCATTTTTGTTACACAACTGATTTCTTAAAACCGTCTTACTGCTGCAAACTTGCAGTGTAGAGGACTGCCATATAGCAAGTTCTCAAAGGTGTCTGAATGATCTTAAATGTGCTAACACCTGTGGTCCCACAAGTTCCTGTCAGTTGACCTGCCCCTTCTCCCATGATGCTGTGCGTCAGGCTCCCACTCATCAGCTGTATTCAATAGCCTTTCAGACTGACTGTTTACTTTGACCCCCCACCCCCTTTTGTTTTTGTTTCATCCTTGTCTCTTTGTGATTCTCTTCTGGTTCCCATGCAGATCTGCGTTTGGACCTCAACATACAGAGGCTTCTACAGTTTGCTGTGTTTTATTGTCTATGTTGATCTGCGCAACCTGTTTGAGCCCTATTTTTCTTATAGGATGGGTAAAGCCTGGCATCTGTCTGTCTGTCTATCCATTTTGAGCACACTCAAATGGTTGGGCTACCAGATCAAATAGCATTTAATCATTCTGTGTTTCAGGTCCGGAGACACTGCGGAGAGGACCGTGTCCATACCTATCCATTCAATGTGGGGGGGGGTGTTCAGCGGGGGCTCTTTGGAACACGATCATGGGCTTGATGGATGAGGACAGGTGGGTTTAGGGGGGACAGGGGGTCATCCCCATGGGATGAACCAGAGAAACAAGACAGTTGTGTAGCCCATTGACCCAAGGCAGACGGGGAGATGACCGTCCTTCCCCATCTGTAGCCTCTTTGTCTGTCTTCCCTACAGGTTTGGTGCAGCCCCCTCTGTGTTTAAACGACCCCAGAGAAAGACCGGCCCACACAAGATCAGAGATTTTCAGGAATTTGGGAAGCAGCCCTCTGCCCTTATTGTGTGGAAAGGTGATCTGGAATTCTGATTTGAGCTTGTGACCCAGAGGAGGTCAGTGGCCTGCTATGTCTTGGTCAGTAAGCCATAAATCCAGACTGTAATTACATGCTCTGACTTCACTTCACACTACTCAAGACACGATTCAGGCTGTGAAGCAACAACGCAGTTTTACATGGTTTTCGGTAGGCTTGTTACACAAATGCAAAAGCACATTTCTGGGTCGGCATCACTTAACAGCGAGCGTTTTTGAATCCGACTGCAGAAAATGTAATCGAACATTCTGCCCGTCTGTCAATGTGCGGAGGGCTGGATCTGTGGATGTGAAATAGGACTGCAGTACTCCTGCTGTGGAATTTCTAAGATCTGCTGGATGGACATGGTGTCTAGGTAACTGCTGGTGTCATTCCAGGACCAAGGTTACAGGACTGCTCAGTTGTTAAGTGTAAGAACCTGACTGCCTCTTCTGACCCACGTTTCCCAGAACGTTACCCATTACAGCTGTAAACTCAGGCCGGAGACCCTGATGCAGTCCCATCTCAGCAGTCCTGAGCCAGTGAAAGTCCCCATGGTGGTAATCGCTTCCTCAAACTGTAGGCCATCCTATTTGTGACCAGCATAATTATTCATTTGGCATAACCGGGTCATTTAAATCAAATCAGTCTGCATTAGAAATATTAACAGCCAATTACAAATGGATTTATGGTCTCTTTGTCCATTCGTCCGCCATCCATTATGCTTTATAAAAAATAACACACTTCCATCAAGTGTGTTAAAGAGCCGTCGTATTGATCGCCAGCGCCTTGAGCAGCAGTCTTGCTCAGGGGGAGACTACCGCTGTCGTACACCAGCATCTGAATGACGGCAGGAGCATCTGGACCAGAAGAGTGATTAAGTGGTGATTCAGAGTGAGAGCAGTGACTCCATCATTCATGTTCGCTAAGAATGCTCGTCAGAGAAGCGCCGGTTTAAATGAGCTTGAGAGCTCGGCTGCTGATACAGACTTTCAAGCAACGCATTTTTTTTGTGTTAAGCTGCACCTCTGGGCTGTTCTCATGTCAGTTCTGACCACTGTGCCTTAGTACCACAGACTGGACTGCCAAATAATAAATATTCTATCACAGTTTGTCTTTCAGGTGCTTAGGAATATTGAGAATAGGGTGGGTCAGTGGGTAGCTCAGTTGCCTCACACCTTCAGGGTTGCAGGTTCAAATCTCTGCTCTGTGTGTGTGTGAGAAGTATGTTTGCTCTTCACATGTAACATGGGTTTCCTGTGGGTAGTTTAGTGTACTCCCACAGTCCAAAGGCATGCAGTTAGGCTAAATGGCTGTTCTAATACTGCGTGTGGGACTGGCATCCTGTCCAGGATCTACCCCAATCTTGTACCCTGTGCTGCCTGGGATAGGCTCCTGTCCCTCCTCCTGACGCTGACAAAGATGATCGATTGGAGGATGGATGGATGGATATTGATTTGTAAAAATCTATAGTTTCCTGGAACATTGGAAGTGTATAGTAAAAATTGTGTATATGTGTTATTTTTCATGTTTGTAGAGCCTTTTCTGCATAGTGACTGCTTGTAGTCTACAGTATTATTTAAAGCAACATGATCTCTCAATCCAGCTCAATTCTTCTATGGTGACGATGGACATGAACTCTGTCTGTCACGGCTTTCACGCTCAGCGCAATGAGTGTGAGACACACCGGTGACGCAGGCTGACACCGCGTTGGTGAAGTAGCAGCAGGGGGGCAGGGGAGGGGGGTTCTGCTCCTGACAGATAGTATCCAGTGGCTGGCATGGCGCTGGGGGGAGTGACCGTAATGAGTGTCACTGACTGCGGTCACTCTTGTCAGCAGTTTGGAAGATGTGAACTTCAGCACAAATGGCCAGAACGACGATGTCCGCGTCACGTGTCCCTCTCCGAAGTGGGACCGATGTGCGGCGACGCTCGGGTTCCAGGTTCTGACCCGAGAATCAGCTCACTGGATGTCCCAGTGAGAAAAGCGACGGTTTGTTTTGTAGGTGTGAAAAAATGCCCCAACCATGGTGTATTCTTCTGGGTGGGGTCTTTAGCTAATGGCCTGATGGAGGTCTGCTGTGGTTGCAAAAGTCCACACCCCCCTCCTAGCAGCGTGTTCTGATTGGCTGATATAAGGCCATGTTTAGTAATGAAGAAGGTTGGTGAAACCGGTGCCTAGCACTTTAGTGGAACATGCAGTGGAGTGCTGAGGGCTAGCCTGTCAGGGTGTTGAAACCCGACCCGTATACTGTACATTACGCTTCACGGGACCACGGATCTCGCCTGAGCACAGTCACGGGCTATTCCCGGCCGAAACGCTGCCCAGGCAACAGGCAGCTGCTCCAGGGGCCAACGGCCACTTACTTCTGGCTTGGGCGAGGCCCCTGAATTCCTGCGGGGTCTCCTCCACCCAGTGACCAGGAACGTGGAAACGGTGTACACTTTACCCTCTAACAGGCGTATTTTATGGGGTGGTCAAGTGAGAGGAGAATTTCAGTTTTAGGGAACATTTCCCCTACTCATGCGAGGAACCGGTCTGTTCCCAAAAATCAACCGACCGGTTAAGATTTGGTAGTCCCGTGTAAAAATAGTCTGGCAATGACATAAAAAGCATTTCCCAGCTCAGCTCAGCAAAAGCTGAGGGAGGAGAGGGGAAGCTGACAACAGGTGGTGATTCTTCCACTGGATCTCATCTCCAGCCCACATTGCTATATCGAGTGTGGAACTCCTGGCATATTTCTGCTCCAATTAAAATAAGGTCCTGGATGGATTCCAGGAGCATCACTGGTGTGTTCACACCAGGGATAACACCAAATAAGTCTTTAGGCTGCTAGGTCATCTGGTCTTGATAGTTTGGAATGGTCATTCAGAATGAAGGAAGACTACTGCTAGACCAACAATTAGCATCAGACTGTCGATAATGATTTGATAATGACATTTTATAGTTTGGACACAAACCAACTACATGATTTAGTTTTTATTAGGTTTTCTATGAGGTTGGAATGCTATTGTCTGCTACTGAAAAACTGATGTGAGGGCGTGTGACAGAGGTTTGTGTTAGAGATGAAGGGTTTGGGTTGGAACTGAAGGGTTTGTGTTAGACAAGTTGCTCTGGCCCCATTGCAGGTATATTAACTGAGTAAGGTCTGTTACTTCAGTGTTATTTTAAAGTGTCCAGTGTTCAGTGTTATTTTATGCCATTGCCAGAGAAGCTTTTGGCTTCTGAGTCCTTTTAAATAAAGAGACCACATTCATTACATCTGATATGAAAGGTGAAGTGACTGCGTTCTGCTGTTTCATGAAGAAAAGCTAGCTGCACTGTGACTGTTCCTAGATCAGTAGGCTCGCTCGCTTGCTTCATTGATGGCCTTCTCCACGGGACCTTTGGAGCTGCTCGGGGAGTAATCTGGCTGATCTGCGCTCCCTTTTCAGTTTAACAGGTTTGCCTTTAGAACGGGAGACTACGGTATCAGACTCAGCCATAATTTCAGCACAGATGACACTAACAAAAATAAACGAAGTCGGCTTCAGCTACCATTCAGGTCATCTACATTTCCAAGCCCTGTGTAAGTAGTGCCAGTCCTCCAGATGACAATGCAGATGGGGTCACCGACAGCCAGTGTTTACTGAAGGTCTAGCAGGGAGGGACAGCCTCAGGGGGCCGATGTAAACATATCAGATATTCGCCCTGACTACAAGCGTGTTTTCTCACTGTACTCCTCACCCTTTTCCCCACTTGGCCCTCCCTCAGATGGCCAGAGATTAATCTGTTGGACAGCTATTCCCTTCAGCTGATAGACAGTTACTGCAGGGGCAGCTGCCTCGTTCACAACCCACGCGGGTCAGGGGTCCCTTTGGACGGCACGGGGGACCACAGAGATAGGACCCACATAGACTGTTTTGTGTTTAAAGACAAAATAAACACGGGGATAATGTTAGCAGGTCAACATTGACCAGCTCTGGCGAAATACGAAAAAATACATTGGAAAGAGAATGCGACATACACAAACACGTCATTCAGCGAAACGAAAATGGTAGTGATGATGTAACGGTGATGAACCGCTAAAAGAATCAGCAATGGGTGGATGGCTCGATGCTGGTTTTTGTTTCGGTAATAATGTGCTGTGATGAAGTACTACGCTGAGTCTCCCGTCCTGCACCCAGGGGCAGAAGACTTACTCTGAATAGCTTCACTAAAATGGTCACTGACTTCTGGAAAGCTCTCTGAAATTGGCCCGTGTTTATTGGCGCCTGCTGTGTTGCTAACAGATGGTGGACTATTGAATTGTAGAAGTTCTTTATAGAGCTCCTCTTAAACGACACCAGTTTTGGTTTAACACCATGTTAAATAACAGTATCATTTGACTGAAATGTGAGGTCCGAGCGCAATTTCTCCAGCGACAATACATGTGCAAAATATAATTATGAAATGACTTGGTATAGTCTTCCTGTACCACACCACCACTGCACAAAATGTAGACCTCCTGCTAATTATGTGATTGTGCTATTCTCTCATTTAAAGCACTTAACTTCCATATTTTTTAGAAGCTGATTGAATGTATGGGACTTTTGACAAAACCGTCGGCTGAAATTGTGTTCTGCTTGAAGATGAAAAGTGTAGATATAGTGCCACCTACTGGGGAATATTGGAATATCACTTGTGAACTCTTTCCATTGTATGTGTGTAAGTAATGGTCAGTATAGCATGTTGTAAATGGTTGCTTTTTTTGTCCTTAGTGTTGTTACATGTGTTGTGTGTTCATGTAGCCTCTTCCTTGTACACAATACAGAAGTGTCTTTATATGAGACTCTGGTCTCTCTTCATACCGTACAAGTCTTTCACCTTTTACTAAAGATTGCCATGGAGTGGGGCAGAAAAAAAAAATGCTGATCTAGGACTTCATGTTTGTATAGAATTTCCTTCAAGCAGGACACAGGTTTCATAGGTACCACCTTAAACTGCTGTATGCTTGTGTTGTATCTGTATGTCGCTTTGGACAACGGCGTCTACAAAATGAATAAAAATGTAAAACGTGCATGAATTGTTCATGCTGGGTCACCTTTAGTTGCTGCTCGGTTATTCAGGTAATTGCTGAGCCTGAGCTTTCAGTTTTGGGAGTTCTCAAACCCATAGAACCTTCTGGCAACTTTAACTACGGAACAGTGTGCACTGCTCCTCCCTATTTTTGTGAGAGGGGTTTAAAAGCATTCCAAAACAGAAAGATTTCTCACTGTGCGTTTGGGCCAGTGTGTGAGTAAGGTATCTGTCCCCATGAGTGGAAAGGTACTGGTTTGATTCCCACGGTCAGTAAAAGTTACCATATCTCCGTTTGGCCCTTAAGTAAGGCCTTTACCCTCACAAACTGCTTTCGGGGGCGTAGATAAATGACTGACCCTGTGCCCTGACCCCAAGCTCTCACCTGTGTGTGTGTGTGTGTGTGTGTGTGTGTGTGTGTGTGCGCAAAATGAGATGAGTGAAAGCCATGTGGCAAGGTATTTGTACAAATGTAAAATAAAGTTTAATCTGTTGATCTTAGAAAAATGTTTGTATCGGTTATGAGATTGTCCTACAGATTAATCAATAGACATATCTGTTTAGCTGCTTATGGTTTCAGTAACATAGAAGCTGGGGGTGCAAGGTTGGGTAAGCTCTGGATAAACTCTGGTCTACACTGGATAAGCTTTGGACTGCCCTTGGTGACTTTTGTGTTTTCTCATTGATTGTTGTACGTTGTATTTTTTGTGTTAAGTTCTGCTTTATTTTGTTTTTCTTTTGTATGCTTTATTTTATTGTGTTTTATTGTTATATTGTGTGTTTTAAACCATGCTATAAAAATAAACTGACTTGACTCAAATCTTGGGTGAAGAGAGATTGTCATTTTTCATACATTGTTAAAATGTAAAACTGAAAAGTCATTTGTTTATTTCCTGAACCTGGGTAGTGTTTTATGAGAACGTGCCAATTCTTATTTTCTGAATGTTAAACTTGTTTACTTGCCTGGGACACTGGTTTTAATTATTATTATTATTATTATCATTATTATTAATAATAACTATAGTATTGTTTTAAGCAGGGTGGTATTTAAAATTAATTATTTGTTCTGTGTTGGAGGTATTTTTGTCTTGTTGGTGTTTATATTGAACGGTTTGGATTTGCATTTGAAGCCTGTCTGAAATCATGTACAGTGGTTTGGATATTAATGGATCATGTTTTATGAGAATGATTTTAATTGTGTATCAGTTTAACTATGGGGTGATGTAGTTGGAATGTGTATTGATTTGATTGTGTCCGAGTGTGGGATTTCTTTTGATTGATTCCAGCTGTTTCATTGGATGCATTATAATTTATGTATAATAAAGAATTTGGAATTATTTTAAAAAAGTTTATTTACTGAGCCAAATTGATGCCGTAATTACATATTTACAAAATTCAACAATTTCTTGCAGAGAAATTTGATTTTCTTTATCATTAACTGAACTTCTGTGTAAAACCTGCTTCATTTTGTTGCTCTCAAGCAACAGCTGGTTATCACTCGGCTTCAAGAGCTATGCAAATACGTCTAACTTAACGCTTGTATACCTTATAGGTGTGTATGTTCACTCAAGTTTTATTTAGTGAGGTCTTATTCTTTTCATGTTGATTTAAGTGTGTTTTACTGATCTTCCCCGGGGGAGCAGATTTTGATGCGTACAGCTTGCTCACTGTCCGTTAAACGAATTATGTACTGTTGTACCGTTAACGGGTGAGTTCCGGCCGTTACGTGCGATTTCTAGGTATAGCCACAAGATGGCGAGCTGCGAAAACACAACAGGCATGTTGATAAACAGTTAAGTATTTACCCAGGCATGAATTTAAAATTTCACATTTATTCAGATTCCAACATTTATGTATCAATAAATGTTTTATATAACATTTCTTCATATGCTGAAAAATCATAGCTTATCGTAATAGTTCAATTTTTTTTTTCTCAAAAGCAAAAGATAAATTAATTTATCATTCACCTTCCACCACTTTATCCAGGTTCTGGTGGCGGGGGCAGCGTTGTAAGTAGAGATGCCCAGACCACCCCCTCTAGGCTGAGCCCGGACGCCCTGCAGAGGAAGTTCATTTCCACGGCATAAAAATTATTATTAGTATATTAAAAAAATTATTATACTTCATCAGCTCATTCGCAAAATTGTGCAAATAACTGCCAACTAGTCGAGCAAACCGGGAAAGACTGGTGTCACATTTCAGCAAATGACATTTTGAATTGCTCCTAACAGTGACAGAAAATGTAGATACATGGGATAGAGTTAGACCACGTCAGAGTGACCTTAATGTTCACCCATGACACAGTCACAGCCCGTGATATGAAGTGATGATTTCAACAGGCATGTGACAGGCTTGACACTCTACGGTTTCCAAAGGGAACGACTCATCTTTTTCCATAGCTGGAAAAGAATATCCTTATAACCTACTGAAGTCATCTTTTCTTAATTTAATGTAAAGTGTATAACAATAAGAGTCTCAGCTTTTCCTGTGTTGGTTTTGCACAGTTAAGCATGGGTACCAAAGGCGGAACACAAAGTTGATCTTAAGCTTCTGGGTGGGAAACCAGGTCCCTTAAATACCTATAGCTTAATCCCAACTGCAACCAAACCCCTTGTCCTAGTCTATCCAGTTCTGGCCTGTTTCCTGATTTAGACTGACAAAGAGGATTCACGAAGGGGGAACAAAACAGAATGATCAAGTTGAGCCAAGTTTTATTGTCACATGTGTTCTGGAGAGCTCAGTGAAGATCTTATGCCAGAAAATCTTTTGCCCTGGGGGGGCAGATCATGGGGGGCAAAGAAAATTTACAATAAATACAAGGGATACGGTGCAACACAGACAGATCAGAAATGATTTGATGTGTTTTTGGGTACTGGAAGTAGCCCTGTGAAAATTGATGTATTCCCAGATTTTAATTCCTGAAAAATTTAACATGAAGTAATTTAAGAGCTTCAGCTATGAAGAGGGATGGACACGTTCACAGGGGGGCAAGTGCCCCAGGACAAAGACCACCGTTTTTCAATGGTAAGAAGAAGAACGTTGAAAATGAAGCCAATGGCTTGGCGTCACGGTGTCAACCAGGTTTGTGTCTTCTAACAGCTGTAAGGCTCATGTGATAGACGCCAGGTATTCCATGACACACGAATTCCTACCGTCTCATCTGCCCTGATGTGCCCCGCAGACGAGTTCATGCAAGCCCATCTGAACCACCCGCACAGCCAGTGACTCTCAGTCCTGTTATAGGCAGTCATATGACAGCCTCAGTCTCATGGAAACTGCAGTAAGAGTCACCGGGAATGGAAAAACGTATATTTATGGGAATATTTCTTATATTGTGCGGTGAAAAAATTGGGGGCCGTGAAATAAGTTTACCCTGAACAACAAGACGACTGCAAATATATGGAGACGCACGACAAACCATCGTTCATGGACAAACGCTGACAGGAGCACACGACAGTTGTCACCTGTCCTTTAAAATAACGCAAATTGGAACTGCATTCAGGGTGACTAATTTACGGGCTGATTGTTTTCTGTGTTTATATTCTGCGGGATGCGGTCGGATGCCCGGAGGCGAGGCTCGGCAGGCTGGCTGTCCTGAGCCTGGATGGTGGTCAGTGACATAAAGCGAGTGAGGATGGTGGTGACTGTCGCCTGGCTGTCCGCCCCCCGGCATGGCTTTACTACGCCCTGCTGACGTCTAGGAGAGGAGTGGTTATAAAGCGCCGACCCCCCATGTGTTAAAGAGCAGGATGGGTTCCTTTACTGCACCATAACTAGGAGACCCGCCCCCCAGACTCAGCCCTGTCATCTGTGCTGTATAAATATATGTGACTTGGAATGGGGGACCTCTGCAGTCTCTGATATGATTTTCTGCGCCTATTTTTCTCGCTGCTGATGGATGCGCAATGGGGAAGCCGTCCGCAGAAACGTCTGGTGACCCTCCTCTTCTTGCCCGGCTGTCCGTCCTTGTTTTTGTAGCTGTGTAGGAGGGCTGGGACGGACCTGATCTTTTTTGGATTCCTGCTAGAAAGCACGGAGCCCGTCGGCGCTGCTGCGAGTCGCTGTTTCCTTCTGCGCCGCTTCCCAGCAACAGATGTCCACGGAGCTGTCATCCAGGAGGTACCATGGTCAAGTTCCCTGCTCTCGCACATTACTGGCCTCTCATCCGCTTCCTGGTTCCCCTGGCCATCACCAACATAGCCATCGACCTCGGGGAGCAGGTTAGAACCTCTTCTTATTTTTTCATGCTTCTTGCGGGGTGGGATTAGTAACTACAGGTGCACGCGTTACTGACACAGCAAAAGCCTCCTCCAAATTGGGAATGTGCATCTTGGCATATCCCAACCAGATTGGTTTATGTCATGGCATCCAGTGGCACAGTTTAGCTGCTGGCAGAAGTGTTCTAGGTAAACCCGACCTCCAGAGCACCCGCGTGCACGTCTGTCAGTGAAGACCCATCAGAGAAGTTCTAGGGTTGCTGGTGATGGGCAACACGAATGAACATCAATGGGATGGTTGCGCATTTTCGGATAGGCTGATTTTCTCTGGGTAACCTATTTACACAGTCACGCATCGGCAGTGTTTATTTATTAATGTTTGTTTATTATTTATTATGAAGGCATTTCAGTGGGACGCTCAGCGAGAGAGCTTTTACCGACTGTGAAACTCTGCACTGGAGTGTGTAGTCTGATGGTCGAGATTCACTGTGTCGTTTTCTTAAACACTGCACCCTCTCTGCGTGTTGCACACACATGCATTGGCATTGTCAGCTTGTGTAGCACTTAAAACCCACCCACGAGAAAATATTTCATTCAACATTAAACAATTATTTTTTTTCATTTTTTATTTGTTTGGATCTCGTGGAATCATCACATTGTATTTAAAAGTCTTAACTCAGTTTTTAGTTTCATGCACATGTATAGATTTTTTCATATAATAATGTTGTGGGCTGTTGCTTTTAATTTGAACTTTGGTAAGCTTGTACTACGCTGTGTCGAGTGATGGAGAGTGATCGTGTGAAACTTTAGTGAAGGATTTTTTTTTCCTGTCTATTAATCATAATTTTAAAAAAATAAAGCGAAATTGGTGCCTCCGTGAATAGGTACATTCCTGTTTCTTGTACCATGTGCGGTAATGTTTTAAACACAGCAGAAGATTTCTTTTGTTCTATTAAAATACACATATGTATTTCATAGGTTAATTAATGTAATGTCACGTGTGATTGACTGTTGAATGTGTGTCGATTATGTTAGCTCCTGTACCTTGTGCAGGTTCCTTATTATGACTCTGAGATCACCTCTAGCAATAAGCAGAGCGCAAAAAGGCGCAGGAAACTGTAGCCCCCGAGGACCCAGTCGGCTAATTGAGAGAACGCCTACTTAATGACTCAAACTGCCAAATATATTGGTTACGCACCAATTATGTGTTTTTCTAATGTATGTTCTAGACACATCTAGAACGTCATAACGTCAGGCCACTGTTTAAACACGGGGGGAGGGGGGGATAGTGCACATCTGATGTCATATATCTCTAAATTTGAATAGTTTTTCGTTTCTGCTGAACGTAATAGCTGCTTTTATTATTGACTGTGCCTTCTGTTCAACACCAACATTTCTCATAGATGGATTTTTCACATGCATGGAAAAGTGTTGTGTGTGGAATTTCCTTCATATTCGAGGTTGCATGTGAGGTACGGTGGTTATCTGCCATCTTCAATATATCTGCACCTGTGGAATTACAAGGCTGCATTATTTTATTTTTATTTTTTTTGCATTAATTACCATGTTGCCTCATAGTTGGTATGATTTAATTACATCATACAGCTGGACTTGACAAACACAAACAAAATAGAACTAAACATATGTACTTAGAGCTTCAAACAGGACTTCCAGAATGCTGACCTGAAATTAAAAGCCTTTTCCATGTCTGTGCAGTATGTAGGTTACTTTTAATTTGCTATAACCTTTGATCTAGGTTCAGCTGATATAATGAGATACTGTACCTTTGTGGGTTTAGCTTTTATTTTTTTTTAGGAATTCAGAGTACGTGGCAGGCCTCTGCTGTAGACTCAGTAAGCTGATGTCACCTTGCATGGAGTTCATCAAGAGTGAGGACAGCATATGAAAGGTGCTAGGTGACCTTCCAGTGGCAGCAGCCTGCGTCCACCTCCCTAGAGACCCAGACGTACGACTATTACCATCTGGCTCACCCTTTGTCCTCTGCCTCCCCCACCCACCCATCCAATAAGGCTGTGGGGTCACTGTGTACCTGCCATGGGGGACCTGCAGGTTTTACGTTCCTGTGGTTTGGGGGGTATCTGTAGCATTTATGGAGAGGACAGTTCCTCAGTGTGAAGTGTCCTTTTGAATAATGATGATGATGGTGATGATGGGGATAATATAGAGCGTGTGCTGATTCACACTGCGTTTTCCAGGACATTTGGGCTTCTCCTGTTACTCCTTGCAGCCGGACGCCCGTTCAGCCACGTGAGAGCGACGGAGAGGAAGCAGGGTCGCAGTTATAAAACAGCCAGACACACAGCTTTAAATAGCCACGCTCATGTCAGCCAAGGGGATGCACTCAGACTGCCGAGGGGTGAACCTTAACTTTGGTCACTCAGCACGTGGTTCTAATGGACCCCACCTGACCCCCTGGGCTGCAGTACAGAACCACGTTGGTACTGATTAGATGAGCAGTGATCTCCCATATGAACACCTGCCTTAAATTACTGTATGTTCTGCTACTTACTAAAGAAGCATAGCTGAAGTGGTTCATAAACCTTATGGAACATGGTGTCATTTTACTGACTTTCTGTGTGTATTATAGCTGGGTGTTTGTGATGCCTCCATCTGAAGTGGCATTGATACTAAGTGTACTTTTATGTTAATGAACTTACTACACTTTACTACTTACTATTGTCTCCATGAATCACTTCAACCTGAATGTCAAGTGCGATTGTTTTGCGGTGAGATCTTCAGTGGATATATCAACCGGTTGACCTTTATCCTGCCTGCGTAATATTCCATTCTTCTGGAGATGACATAATCGTGCCCCTAGACACTCAGTTATAGGGTTACAGTACACTGCAGTCATTTCATCCGTGGGAGGATATGGCATGACTAACACCGTGGCTGTAAAGTGAATGAAAAAGTGAAGCAGGGGATCGTCCGCAAGCTCCGACTGTCCACGTCTAAATATGGGAGGACAATACGGGCATGTTAGGACAGCTTCAGGACAGAAATACAATGTCTGTCTCAAAACACAGGTTCTGCCTAGTCATTTATTACCGTTTTATTCTCACTATAAACACACACTGAGGTCTGACCTGCAATTTGAAGACTGAAGACAAAGTCAAACTTGTATGCATTGTATTACTTATTTTTTTTTGCGGTAAGCCCCACAAGCCAGACGTGGGCTTTAGGTTAGACTTTGTTGGATTTCCTTTAGGGCGGTTATACTGTAGAGCGACAGAAGATGCCATGGAAGATGGTGACATAGCACCTCACAAGTCCCCACAAGAGTTGACATCTTTCACTGAGGGTTTGCGTAGATGTCCCCTTCAGACAGAAAGGGACAGGAAATAGTGCTATTGATGCCTTCCAGAGGGTCTACGGATGATTGATACCCCATGTTTCTGTAATACTTTTTATTTTTCATCTTTCTTATTACTGATTTTCAGCACAGCCTTTGTAGAAGATGATTAGGCAAAGTGGAACTAGCCTTGTATTGAAATCACACATCTATAGAACCCCAAACAAAACAGTGGCAGACAATGAGGTTTTATGTGAAACAATGTGAACAGCCTCCATTATATAATCGTAATATTGACCAAAAGTTGTATGGGCTTGTGTACTGGAATTTGTTACCTTTTGAAAACTCGACTAAATAAACCGGCTAACGTGATCGCGATGTGAGCCACGTGGTCTGGAAATATCTAGAACCTCATGTCCCTGGCAGGAACTCCGAGTTTTGTCTTTGATGTTTTTAAAAACCCCGTATGGTTTCAAACACTTAAACCCAAGGCTAAAAATGTTAACATTTCAAGATTAGCCAATGTATCCTTCCAATAACTGTCTAGAGCCCAGGGTTCTATAAAGTGCTTTGTAACTGTGCTCCTTGGTAAAAGCGCTATAGTAAAATACAATTGAAATGAATACTTAATGGCTGACTTACTGGTCCTCCACCCCACCCCTGACAGGCTCTGAACAGGGGTATTGCTGCAGTTAAGGTCGATGCAGTGGAGATGTTAGCCAGCTATGGCCTGGCCTACTCACTGATGAAGTTCTTCACGGGGCCCATGAACGACTTCAAGAACGTGGGGCTGGTTTTCGTGAACAGCAAGAAGGAACGGATGAAGGCGGTCCTATGCATGATAGCCGCAGGAACCATGGCCATAATCTTCCACACCCTCATAGGTGAGCTGGTATATCTCCCGTGTGTACAGTCTGAGCATCGTGTACTCGCATAGAGTTACCGAACTAATGTGTTCTAAATGTGACTATGGCCGTCCACAAGAGAGGGGTGATGTTAAATACACTTTTTAGTCTTTTTAATTTTATACAATGTCTAATTTTGGTTTATGGTGTTATTTTGCTTCCACGGACATCACTTTTCTTGTTAAGAGGCATTATTTCGCTGCTTGCCTTCCCATAATCAGCAATCAAGAGAACTTTCCAAGCAGAGCCAATTTAGCATTTTAATTGTAAAGCGGTCCAGATGTGCATGGTGCTGTAATTAGCCTCTGCATGGGTACTTGAGTAAAAATAGTACTAGTGATAGGACAAATGAGGCTTTGAACCCTGTGGTGGGTGGGAGTATCCTGAACGTCCAATCAAAGCTAACTATAGCCGAACTCCCACCCACCAGGGGTTTCGAAGCCTCATTTATCTGAACGCTGGAAGATACATCTGCAAAGGAATGTAGTGTACTACATAAAGAGCTAAATAAATGAATAGTATTTAAGTTACCATTTCCATACAGTGGGACAGCTTGTTTTGTGTTAACCTGCATGCTTACATGAATTCCTGGTGAATATGGGCTGGCTAGAACACCCTACACATATGGCAATTCTGGTCAGGTTCGCTACGCCGTCACATGACCTAAAAACAAGCGCACAGGCCGGACGCACCATATGGTAGGTCATGACACCGCTCTTGAACAAGCCAGGCTGAATTAGCTCTTTGGGCTCCCTGTTCGTCACACCTTCTGCCGGTCTAGACCACATCTCCAGCATGGCGTGTTGGTGCATGCCTCAGCTGTCCCTGTTTTCTAGACCCTCCAGCATCGTTATAGTAAAAGGTAAACAGATGTTTTTTTTTATTATTCCTGAAAGCTCGTTAGACCACCCTGTTTATCTCAAAGCCGCAGACCTGGGCGGTGACGGCTGGGCTGTTCTTCTCCATGCCGGAGAGCGGGTCCATCGTTAGACTGACCGTTTACGACGCAGTTCACGGAGGACATCAGATATGGAGATGATAGCTATCATCTAAACCTACATGGCATGTGGTTCATCCAAACCACAAGCGTTTCTGCTCCAGGCCAAAAGACTAAGGTCTTTTTTGGACCAGACAACTTGATAACTGTTAAGACGTTAGAAAAGTCGCCATTTTTTTACTATGTTTTGGTGAAGGGAGGTTATTTTATTACCGCTTGTCATTTCTGAACGTCACTCTCTTTCCTTATCTTTGCTTATAGCATCTGACATTTTTCCTTTCCACTTTCTCGTTACGTCCTCAGCCAGGCTGGGGAGAGTCAGTCTGCGGGGGGATTTTCAGTTAACTCTCTCTCTTTTCCTCCCCATTCCCAGCTTATACTGACCTGGGCTACTACGTCATCAACAGACTTCACCATGTGGAAGAGTCGGTGGGAAACAAGACCAGGAAAGCCTTCCTGTACCTGGCAGCTTTCCCTCTGCTGGATGCCATGGTTGGGTCTTTGTTAACTTCCTCTGCTTTCTTACTGACCAAACCTGAAGCACATTTGGAGGCTGTGTGGTAACAGGAGACGCTTATGGACTCGTGAAGTAGTTGTGTAATGTGGGGACTTTGCTCTCCTGAACTTACACATTAGATGGTTCTGAATGCTGCCTGGATGGGTGTCACTAAGGGCAGGCCAGGAGAACTTGGGCCTGCTGAACAGAATAAAATCTACTGTCATTGTCGGGACCGTTGCTATGACCTGAAAAATTTGGAGCAGGCATTTAACTGGGCAACTATGCATGCAAAAAATGGCCCTGCAGACAATTATACATTCCAATTACTCCATCCCTTAAAAAATCTTAAAGGATTTAGTGTGTTCCCTTGTATATGTTCATATGCTATCGTGCGTGCTAAGCTTGTTTGTCAGTGTTGTTGATTTGTTGTGTCTGAAATTGACAAGCACACCACCACGTGAAAATGAAAACGTCTCAAGTTTAAGATCAGGCTTTGTTTACCACGCCGAACTGCAGAATGTGATCCCAGCCAGGCTGAAGCAAAGTAGCATGTGGCTTGAACGACCTCGCATAATGAATACCTTTTCTCGATAGACAGAAAAACAGGAACCACTAAAAAAACACGTGCAGGTGCCAAAGTGTTTTGTCTTCAGTGTGAAATAGGTGGAGTGTGTTAAATATGAGTTCTGAATCTGGCTGTGAGCCTTTGACTGTCAGTCAATACTCATCACTTTTATGTTACAAGTACTTTTACGTTAGTAGGATTTGTTTGGTAGCTGTTGAAAAGTGCACTATTCACACATAGTGAGAGTAAAGATAGATAAGCGACGCTGAGTTTATGTTAATCCTGGACATTTAGATGGCGAATATTTTAGATGGAAGTGTCAGTAGTTACTTAGTGTATATGGATGGCGTGTCAAAGTGAAAGTTTATGTGATGTCCAACAGAATAGACTTGACATTCTCCTAACAGACGACTCAATATGATGTGAATGTTAGTATGGGCTTTGACCACCTACTATGCTGGCAGATAAGGTACTCAAACACCCTCATCAGAGTCATCTCTGAACTGGCAGCCTGCATTATGTTCTCAGTGGCCAGCACTCTCTGTGCAGTGACTGATTTCAGGCCTGAATGTGTATTGTAGTTATATAACCCTGACCATACAGTGACTGATTTCAGGCCTGAATGTGTATTGTAGTTATATAACCCTGACCATACAGTGACTGATTTCAGGCCTGAATGTGTATTGTAGTTGTATAACCCTGACCATACAGTGACTGATTTCAGGCCTGAATGTGTATTGTAGTTATATAACCCTGACCATACAGTGACTGATTT
>JAACJT020000064.1:5096971-5139293 GCA_009936485.2 Gymnarchus niloticus | reverse complement strand
GAATGTGTATTGTAGTTATATAACCCTGACCATACAGTGACTGATTTCAGGCCTGAATGTGTATTGTAGTTATATAATCCTGACCATACAGTGACTGATTTCAGGCCTGAATGTGTATTGTAGTTATATAATCCTGACCATACAGTGACTGATTTCAGG
Organism: Gymnarchus niloticus; assembly: GCA_009936485.2. Taxonomy (NCBI): domain Eukaryota; kingdom Metazoa; phylum Chordata; class Actinopteri; order Osteoglossiformes; family Gymnarchidae; genus Gymnarchus; species Gymnarchus niloticus. The sequence goes on along the minus strand of JAACJT020000064.1, from coordinate 5,139,134 downwards.
CCTGAATGTGTATTGTAGTTATATAATCCTGACCATACAGTAACTGATTTCCTACCTGTCAGGTAGTGTTTCTGTATACTACCTGTAATAAGCTGTAAAATCCTGACCATGAAATACTGTCTACCTGCTGTTTTCAGGCCTGGACCCATGCTGGAATCCTCTTGAAACACAAGCACAGTTTCCTGGTGGGCTGTGCATCCATTTCTGATGTTGTAGCTCAGGTAACAATCTCTGCCATTAGCAGCCAGTTCTGGCATATTACTGAACAATGCAGCACATAAATATTATACTGCCAGCTCACACCTGTCCAAAGCAGGAGTTCAAATGGCATTGGTTCATCTAGATGTATATAATCCAGAGGCTATTTGTACCTTCATTCTCCCTGGGATTCGTACCAGTATTTTCTTGATTGTTATTTAATAGTTTAACCACATTAACCACCAGTGTTTAAGACCATTGTGCTTTATTTAGTGCCCTTATTAGAGCAAGCCCTAGTTCATGTTGTATCTGGTGAAATGTGCTAAACCCACCAGACCAGAAAAGGATGTGTTTTGCTCGAATGAATTTTTTATTCTCAGGTGGTTTAAACATCGAAACCCAGTGAAAATTCACAGCCAAAACTAAAGCTGCTTTTGTAATCGGATCTTCTTAATCCTGGTGGTGGCTGCAACTATTCTCCTGCAGTCTGAGATCTTAACGCTGTCCTCTCTTTCACAGTCTGAGATCTTAACGTTGTCCTCTCTTTCACAGTTTAAAGCCTTAATGCTGTTCTGTGCCCTGTAGTTTGAGGCCTTAACGCTGTCCTCTCTTTCACAGTTTGAAGCCTTAACGCTGTCCTCTCTTTCACAGTTTGAGGCCTTGTCACTGTCCTCTCTTTCAGCTTGAGGCCTTATCGCTGTCCTCTGCCCTGCAGTTTGAAGCCTTAATGCTGTCCTCTCTCCCACAGATCTTGTTTGTGGCCATTCTCCTCCAGAGCCACCTGGAGTGCCTGGAGCCCCTTCTTATTCCCATCCTGTCCCTCTACATGGGGGTCCTGGTGCGCTTCAGCATCTTGGGCCTGGGCTACTACCGAAAAATCCACAACTCCATCCCCGACTCCACTGAGCCCGAGATGGGGGTACATGGCCGTAGGGGGGTTCAGAGGGCAACGCCACACCAAGTGTCTGCTTTCACACGTGCTATGCACCAGACCTCGCCTGGCTCCTCCCCTCAGGTCCTACCCCCTACTCACTATGTGGCCCCATGTCTTCAAGGGTGATGCCACCATCAAGAAGATGCTGAACTTCTGGTGGCCGCTGGCCCTCATTCTGGCCACCCAACGCATCAGCAGACCCATCGTGAACCTGTTTGTCTCCAGGGATCTCAAAGGGAGCGACAGTGCCACTGAGGTAAATGAACCCCCTCAGAGCCCCTGGCTGCTCATAAAAATGGCCTTTTGTATCTCTGACTCCCCCTTAATCTGGTAGGGGGTTTGACACGTGCTGCTACTCCCCGCCTGGTCTCAAGGCCCCACTCAGAGTCGACCTGAAGTGTGTGACCTGAAGTTTCTTCTTTTAAAGAAACTGCTGGTGTGTTTCGGTCAACACACCGTCGACGGCTCAACAGGTTGAGACGTCTCGCCTGAGGAGCTTCAGACATTGAGGTCAGGGACAGACATGGGCTGTTACTTTCCTGCCCACGGTTCTGGTGCCATGCCGGTTCCTGAACCAGTTTGCATGCCTTTCCGCCCAAAAAAGGAACTGGTTCCCTCACCAAAATATTGGTTTGCGAACTGGCACCAAAAGCTAGCTGATCTGGAACCAGAAACCTGTGAGGTCATGTCCTGAGGGGTGGTACAAACAAACACAAACACTTGTATGTTAGTGAACACTGCTAGTGTCATGGTCTTTAAAAATTAAAGTTTGATCAACCACTTTTTAATCTCTGGAAAAAATTGTTTTAAACTTAAATATCAGCCGCGATCTTACCGATCGTCTTTCTGTTTAAACCATTAGTAAGTCGTGTATGTAATACAGCCATTTTCAAAAATTCTCACACTGTGAAACAAATACTCCAGTCTCTAAAAGGAATTTTACTGCGATGAAAGGCCGGTTCAGCAATGTGAAGCAAGGCTTGTACGTGCATCGTTTTGGATTATATCTCTATTTTTTCCAGTAAGCGATCCAATGTTTCTGGGCAGCATATCGCATCTGCACATCCCTGTGTGAAAATATACTGCCATTTATACTACATATAGGAATGATGCTTGGAAACAGAGGACACGGTCTGCTCTCTTACGATTGTGTTGCTGCGGGAGCAGGTCAGTGACGTAGCTCCTGCGTTGTCACGTCGAATTTGGAATTTGAAATAGTGACTCGCCCATCTGCTGTGGAAAACACCAAACAGGCGAATGAACCTTACCTTCAGGACGTTGAGCTATCAGGTTAGAAGCTCAGTTTTAAGTTTAAACATTTAGCCTCGTGCTTAGACATTCAGAATCAGATGCTCAGTTATGACCTTAAATATTTAGCCTTATGCTTTGATAATTAACTTTAAAATCAGACATTCAGCTTTAGGGTTAAACCTTTATTTTGAAGATTAGACATTAGTTTTATTCATCTTACATAAGCGACTGACTTATTATTTAACATTAATTCTTAAGTATATCAGGTCCTGTCTTCCCCTCTCTTCTGTGTCAATGTATCACCCTGCACTGAGGGTCTTAAAAGCATACGGATACATCTATGTTCATTAAGCCCCCCTCCCCTTGCATGTGACACACTCAGCAGGTCAATAAGTGTCCCCTGTTGTCCTGTCTGTATAAATGAAATGCTTCTCTGTTTAGTAAACAGGAAAGTAGGCATTACCTCTCAGTAATCCCCGTCATCACGTTTCATCATCTCACTAATACTTATTTTGAGTAGAGACTTAGGGTGGAGTTAAATCACATTCGTACGAGAATGCTATAGAGCGAGACCTAACTTTGCAATTCATTCTCCGCGAAATGAAAGTGTGATATTTGTCTCTATGTTGAATGCTTCTATCTGTGAATATATGGAAAGATGATTAATTAGTCCCTATGATTCTGACCAGAATAAGCAGTTGGCAGACAAATGGATAAATTAATTGTATTTCAAGTGGCTAAATGTGGTCCAATCAAATAACAGTGACTCTAATCTTTATGAATAGGAGTCAAAGGTCACTATTGGTGTCACCCTTAAGAACAAATCACAGCCGGTAGGAGCTTCAAACCACACATCACTTAGTCTGTGGCATTTGTGGTGACTGCGACAATGACAGGTCTCGGTCCCTTTATCAGTTAACGCACTGAGCTTGACCATTTGCTGAGTCATTGCCAGTCCTCAGGTGCAGATATGATTTTGTTTGCCCTTTTCCTATAGAAAATTATTATTAAACAACACAATGGTATGCATTATGGGACAAGCCACCAGTGTTAATCATTAGATGAAATTCATCCATATTTTATATCTGCTTACCACAGACCATGCATATGAGGGGAAGTTTAAAGACACCAGAAAATCACACAAACTTGGGAGCGGCTAAATGCTACACTTAAACACAGGTGGGGACATAAATTAAACCTGCAGTCCAACAGGCAGGATCATACACGGGTATACACTGACCCGCTGTGCTCGCTTTCTTATCCCTCATACATCCTTCGACTTCTTTTTTTTTTTCAGTTCTATCAGGTCTGCTCAGGTTCACCCAGCACCTTGAAAGACACTTTAGTCGCATTTTGGTTATTGGTCTTTAACCTCTAACCTGAAGACTGAGACAAGGTTCCAGGCTTGAAGTCATCCTTTCCCGAGCATCGACCTGTTATCTAGGACGTGACTGTAGAACAAATGCCCACCCAGACTCGTGTGGTCTGAATTGAGCAGTGGTTCTTGTTGTGATGTTCACACTGACAATGCATTTGAGTGGTTCTTGTTTGTCTGGTATTTGCAGGCCGTGGCAGTCCTGACCGCAACCTACCCAGTGGGTCACATGCCATATGGCTGGCTGACAGAACTAAGGGCTATCTACCCCGCCTTTGACAAGGTAAGGGACCTGACCTCACTTCCTGCATCACCTGTGACTCTACATTTTAACCTGACTTGGTTAACTCAGGGTTATACATTTTCAGTTGTGGATCCAGATTCTGCTTCAGTCTGATAACACGGTAACTGTGATGTTAGAGCCAAGAAAAACAAGGAAGAAGGCTGTGTTAAACTCCCCAAGGTTCTGAAAGGGGTCTGGACATAACAAAGTGTTTTCCCATTGAGGTTAAAAAGGAAGTTTCTGGAAGGCTTCTGCATCAAGGTTCATGGCGTATTGTAGCAAACGATAAAGGACTGCCAGCCCTTGTTTTTGTATAGGAAATGCTGTCTATGAGTGACATAAATTTGGGGGCCCCCACTGCCTGAGAAACTCTGACGCTATGCTAGTTAGCATGGGAGTGGAGTTAGGGTCACCGTCATTCTCAAATGGCATCATGCTCAGATCGTATCCTCCATGATACATTGGTGACGTGTCGCGGTGCATTGCAGAACACAGACTTAAATGTCTGTTTTCTTGAACCGAAAACGACACGCCAATCCAGTTCAACAATGAAAAGTGCATAAACCCATGTGAGGAACTTCAATGTGAATACAGACGACCTCTTACCATAATTAAACAGCATGTTTTTTGAGTGATTTTTGATCTCTTCGCCTTCCAGAGCAACTCTGGGAATAAGCTAGCCACCAGTGGTACTTCAGTCTCCAAGGCACACATTAAGAGATTCATATTCATCTGTATGGCACTTTCCTCTATGGTAAGCTTGGTTTTATCAATTTTGTTATGCCTGTATTTTTCCCATGTTTTTGTGCGCTGTTTTTAAAAATCTCTTTTAACATGTATCAGTATATGTCCTGTATGTATGAGATAGACAAATAGACAAGATTATTCAGGGGAGAATCGGGAGGCGTGAGTAAGCACGTTTAATTCTGGTTAATAATGGTGTCGTAAGGTCAGAGTAGCATTTAGAGATGACGTGTAAGCAGAGAAACAGATGGAACCAACTCGCGGTCTGCATACCAGCCCCCAGTGGACCCAGTGGTGCCATCCTCCCACCGTGAGGAAAAGGGCATCTTCGAGAGTCATTCCCCTTCCACCAGCAAAGGCTTTCCCTTCTTCAGCTGAGCCCCGACTCCATACCCAGAGTGCAGCTGCTTAGAAAGGCTTTGAGATTCATAATTAATTGGCTTTCATCCGTCATGATGGAATTCTTTGGTGCCGGTCCCTGTAGGTGTCGCGTGTTGCATGTTACCTGTGATAGGTGTGTAATGTGCGACAGTCAACATGCACGGATCAGCACGGCGTACCAAAACCCGCTCAGCGCCTTCATGTTTTCCAAGTGGTTTGCATTCTTCAGGCATAGTTTACCTCAGGAAAGGATGACACACAGGTTCCACTGAGAGGGGGAAGCTAAAAAGACTCAAGCAGCCACTTTCTTCATTGCTGTCTGGCTGCACAGTTCACTCAGACCCTCAGGTCCCAGGTGATGACATACCTGACCATAGACAGTAGGGGGCACCAACACAATGAAGCAGGGTTAAATATGAGCCGGGTGGAGGAGCCGCCTTCCTGTTAGGTGTGTTTGCGAGCAGGCCCTCTGCCCATCACCTGGCCTTGTCACCCGTCCATCACCTGGGTCAGGTTGTGGTTTAGGTTCACATTGATGGGAAGGGTTGGGCCAAGTGGTGGTGCTCTGTCTACTGCAAAAGGCTCTTGGTCTGGAGTTTAAGAAACACACAGTCACCTCATGGACAGCCAGCGAATCACCAAGTGACTTTAATTACACTAAAAATGAGGACAGTCACCATTCCACTAAGGTGTGTGGGTGTGTCTGTGTGGACATGTTTAACTGTCCTGTGTGGGACAAATTTGCTATATTAGGATCTTATGATGCCAGACATTCTGGGGACATCCCCACAAGATAATCACCTTTTCATCACTTTCTAAAAGTGGATGAAAAAAGCATGAAAAATGTTTTTCTTGTTACTATTTTTTCTGTTTTGGTGGTTTGGGGGTTGATAATGACATAACAGCTGGAGTTGGTGGAAAGTCCCCACAAGAAATGCCATACCTGCATGTTTGTGTCTGTGTGGTGGGGCTGGGGGATGGCACTAATCCGACCGAGTAGTGGGAATAAAACCCGCTAATGATCAGAGCCAGTGAAAAAGATTGTAATCAAAAGCCTTTAGTGTCATTCTGTAGGTGTCATATTTGCAGATGCATCCAACTGATCAGCACCAGTCAGGCGAAGGCCCTCAGAATTGTGGGCCCTAGGTATGGAAGTGTTGTTGTCTCTGCCTTCATCAATACACATGGTACAGCCCGGTGGTCGTTACCATGGCGATTCACTCACTGGGACCCTGTGTTAATCTCCCTCACCTTATGACCAATTCTGTGTGAGGCTCCGGTCCACCAGATTGCAGTTAAAAATAAAGAACTGTTGTTTTAAAGGGAAGCCTGAGGGCATGGCATTCTTTCCATGGCTCTTCAGTGGAGCACTCTGCTGGCCTTGGGACCTGTCCTCTACTTCAACCTTGTCAGAGTCTCATGATATTTAAAATCTCTACAGAAAATCATCTTGCTTCTGAAGGGCATCAGCTCTCAGGATGAGCCCCGAAGTGATTAAATGTTTCATTTTTCCAGTCATTCCTTCGGGATCATGAAGTTTTTTTTTGTTTGTTTATGCACACTCCAACTTGTTGCTTAGACACATCCTGACTGGTCTGGTGGTCTGCACACAGGTAGGCCACATTTTTCCCACGCCCAAGGTGTGTGTTTTAAATGCGAGTGGGAAAACAAGGCACCAGACTGAACAATATGAGCAGCTTGATGTTAACAGGCTCTGATCTGCTCTTGGAATATCACTGACCGACCCTGCATAACAGGAAGCACTGTGGCATGGAGGAGTAGGCGCACTCTGCTGTGTGTGTTTCCTACTCTGTAAACAAGTCTGTCTCCGCCCACACCTAACCTTGGCCCTCCCCTCTGGGTGTGGCTTGGAACCACCACAGGGACACCTCGTCTAAGGGGAAAGCAGAATGCATGCACACCAAGCCTGTCTGGAAAGTAGCTTACAGAGCAGCGAGGTGTGCCGAGAGACACCATGCAGGCAGTAAGTGGAATTCTGTGACAAGTGAAACAGAAAACAGCTCAGGAGTACTACGAGAAGACTCTGAGTTGTTTTTTCAGACCTCTTGACATGTAGTATGGCAGTGAAGGAGCTGTGTATGTGACAGGAAAAGCAGATCCCAGATGGAACTGCAGTTGTACCATTAGAAGATTGTGACTCCAATAACTTTAGCAAGAAGCAAACAAAAAAATGCATTAATAAGGAAATTACCTAAAAATTTGTTGTTGTTTAGTCATGCAGTCGTGTGTCCGTGTCCGACTCTTCGCGACTCCATGGACCACAGCACGCCAGGCCGACCTAAAAATTAGCAAGATGCAATTACAGAAAATGTCTACATTTACAAGCTTAATATTCCACCATTAAATTAGTTTCCATTTTAGTCAAAGCAGGCAGTTGGATTTGCATCACGTTGCAAATTGAGGCTGGGATTCAGGTGGAGAGAGGTACTGCTTTCTTCAGGACACATGACTTGACATATTTGTACTGCATATTGGGGATTTCTTCACTTCTTCAGGACACCGATACCACCCCGGGGGGAAATAAAGACCAGTGTAGACCTGTGTGCTAGACGCATCCAAATGTCACTGGCCAGGAATTTAGAGATGGCTCAGATCAAGTGATTAAACCCATCCCTCTATAGGACACACCTTATTTTGACCAGTGCATCACCACCCAAATTCTAAATACTTTCAATACTGATTACTAGAAGAAACGTGATTGGCTGCTTTGACCTTTTCCGGAAGGTTCCTCCTGATTCCTCTTCACTGTATAGTGGAATCTTCCCTTGAGAGGGAATTACAAGGCATCGATCATGTGACCTTAATTATGAGTGGTATAGATATTTGGGATCGCTGGGGGTTGATTTCCACGAGATAGTTGAGGTGTGCGACCCTGACAAACTGTAGTTCTGCAGCTGTGTTTCGTGCTGTTCTGGAGCCCTCACATCTCCAAGAAGATCCTGGTGGACTTCACTGGGGTGAGCCAATCCTTCGCTGAGCTCTGCGTTGTCCCTCTGCGAATCTTCTCCTTCTTCCCGCTGCCAGGTATCACGCCGTCGTCAGAGACATCGTTAGAAATCCATCAGATATGATGAGTGGACTGTGTAGGATGACTGTTTAAATAGGCTGCCATCCAAGATATGCCTCACCGGAAGAGTTTGCAGAACTTCAGTAGGTGAAGACACCCTATCCTGTCTTTGCCTTTGTTCTGCTAAACCTTCACCCCCCCACAGTAACTGTCCGAGCTCATCTCACTGGCTGGCTGATGACCCTGAAGAAGACCTTCGTCTTGGCACCCAGCTCTGTTCTACGCCTCCTCGTCCTCATCACCAGCCTCGTTGTGCTTCCATACCTGGGGTACAGTTAACCTCATCGTCGTTTATGTGTTTAGTTTTAACACTAAACAACAGTTGGTCTTTGTTTATAGGAGAATTTGGATTAAACATGTTCCATACCACCTGTTTATCTCACTTCCTGTTGGTCTGGAGATCCATAAACAAATTTGTTTTTATTGTTTCAAGCGAGTTGCCGGTCTAACTCTGAAGTTAGATAACCGGGTAGGAGAAAGGTGAATTCCTGCTGAAATAAGGATTGTTCCAATGGTCACCTTCTCTGGTGCTCGTAAAGGGTCAGCCACAGTCTGTACAGGAGCTGTGGAATGACCGTTTTACAGAGGTGTCCGTGTACATGGAACTGTCACGGTCATATTAACTGTCGGATATTAACCCGTAAGCACCGGTACACACAGCCCCGTGAACAGAGGATGGCAAAAAAAAACAAAAAAAGATTATCAGGCTGGGAGGAACAGTTGACAGTAAAATTATGATGGATTGAAAATAAGAACCTGTTCTTACTGTACAGTGGCAATAATTGCTCCATAAAAATCACATTGTTTCTCTCTTCTCCTTTGTCATCTTTACAGTTTGCAGCTGTATTATGAACAACTCCAACTTTTCCTCATGTGACTTACAAGCAAGAGCTGTAGTTAATTAATATATGTTTCATGTAATGGACATATTCAACCCTAGTCGAATTCGCTTTGGGCAGTTAGACACAAACACCTTCTGAGGAGAACGTGAAAAAACAGAAATGACAATTCATAATGCAGGTCTCGCAAAAAAAAATAAACATCTTGGCCTTCAAAATGCCTACATCCTGCTAGTTTGCATGTAAATAAAACAACGTCATCCTAACAAAAGATGGAAGTACCCAGAAGCTTTATCCACAGGGACGGTTTCAGGTCGGTCCTGCATGCATTGGTTCAAGATGACGCTAGATTCGTTCAGTACTTTTTAAGCCTGTTAAATCAGCCTTATTCAGAGGAAACTATCAGTGTTAATCTGTTAAGGGTCCGCATCTTAGTATGTGTCTGTTTGACCCGAGTCACTGAGATGAAAGGGTGAGTTTAGCATGTCTTTCTCAGGAAGTCAGTCTCAATCACACATCTGTGAAGTGACTTGGCCATGAATTTTTCACTAGGCTGCATCAGTAATTCACTCGCACAGGGGGAAAGACGCCCTGGCATTAACTTGAAGTCTTCACTTCAGCAAAGTGACATTATATTGACATAGCAGAGCCACAGTGAGAATAACCCAATCTGAGAAGCAGTCACCTTTTAGCTCTGGGAAGCACAAACGTTTTCAAGTCCTACAAAATCCGTTTCCTCTCATTCTGTCCCGTTGTATCTTCTCCAAGGTGTTACGTTCTACAAACGTGGGTTGTGGAGTCGAATCTGGAAGTGAATCAAACCGCACTTAATCGAACGTGGGAACGCCCAATGACGGTCACGTGCCCTGTGCATCTGCAGCTCGGTGCCACTGGTGATTCTGCAGAACGTGTGTCTTCGGTTTGATCCATGTGAGGTGTCGCTACTCGTGTTGCAGGGTGCACGGTGCAACGCTGGGTGTTGGCTCACTGCTGTTAGGCTTTCTGGGGGAGTCTGCCATGGTGGCCATCGCTTCTTGCTACGTCTACAGGAAGCAGGTGAGCTTTGAAGAGGCCGGGTGGATTTCTTCCCATACATCACCAGGTTTGAAACGTGTATTCACTATTACCTACAGCTGCGCTTCTCAGAACCCAGGTAGGAAGCTTCTTCTGAATTACATTGAATACATTTTAAAAGTAAAAAGATGGCCCAGGTGTCCCCGTCACATCACCAGTGTAGTTTTGACTGCAGACACACAATACAGTATATAAAAAATGTACCTCATGGTTAACCGAGGTTCTCCGAAGCCTCTGCTAAATGATTACCAGGTTGGCAGGCTGGCTGCTGTGATTTAGACGTGATCCTTTTCTAAATGATTTAATTTTACTAACTTTGTATAATCACCGTTTGCTGAAATATTAGCAGCAAACTCTACAGTTGACTTTTTTTCCACTGAATTTGGTTCATTCTGAGTAACGATACTTGAAATTTGATGGAAGTCTGATGTGATATGCTAAGTGGGAAAGGCTTCACTCAGCACGGTGCATTGTGTCCATCTATAATCACTATTAACCTAATTCTGACAGAAAATGTAGTCAGGGAGGAAGATAAATGTCATAGGTATGATCCATTTAAGTATGGAAATTTAAAATTCCCAGCAATTAAAATGTTAAGCATGTATGAGGGGAAACGGCTTCACAGCAGAGCCTAAAGCTCACAACACCTGTCAGTGGCTGGAAACCCCACAGCTCTCCCTGACAAACGAGCAAGCATCTGTGGAGCTTCAGACAAGCAGCTGGCCTTGCAGAGAACCACGGATGGAATGGGTGTCAGACGTAGGCCTGTAGAGCTTTCATGTAGCCAGTGGAAAGGTTCACTGATGAGAATGAAGCACTTTGAAGTTGATGTTGCCCGGCAACACTAGCTGTGAAAGTCTGGTGTAGACTGACACAATCGTGACCCGGCTCCCTCTTTTTCCGCTTTCAGAAAAAGACAGAGAAAGATGACGAAACCATAGTGGAGGACGAGGAAGAGGACGAGGCTCCCATGAATGAGCTGGGGCCCAGCAGATGGTGCGAGGAAGCTGCGGAGCTGCGGAACGAGGAGAAATACACATGCGCGAGTGGGAGCAGTGCAGCTCAGTTCGGGGGGAAGGTCTCCCACTGAATTTCCCGATGGTCACCCCCTCCACCCAAAAAGTTTTTTAAGAACAAGACCGATCCCACCCTGTTCCCCCCCACCTTTGTCACAACACATATTTTAATTAATTTTAATGACCCACTGGGCCAAATATACGCCGACCTTCTTCCCAATGCAACGTCACTTCACGTCCCTTGCATGTGGCCACACTGACGCCCACCTGGCGTCTGCAGACACCAGGCCGCGAAGATGCCAGTGTGAACCAAAGTGATGCTCCACACGTTTTTTTTTTTTCCCCAGAGCTGCCGTCCTTCACGCTCAACATAAAGCCCACCGTGCACGTGAGAAATGAGAAACACCTGGACTCCATACTTTGAACACGAGGCTCCCCCTCTTAGTAACTGTCACAGAGCTGTTAAAAACCAGTAACACACTGGTCCCGTCTCTCACACCAGCAGCCGTGCGGGCACAGAAAGTCACTCCATTGGCTGATATCCCCTTCAGCTGCCTATCAGACAGCAGAGTGTTTCCATGACGCACAAGCGATATGCCACAGTACGTCGGTGCCATTTGAGGAACTATTTTTTTTTTAAATCATCTTACAGTTGTTCAGATATTGTTTCCAGTTTATTTTCTATAGCTGACCTATATAAAGTAAGCAGCTGGGTGGGGCTGGAGGTGTAGCCCCGCTGTCTGTTGCTCCACCTATAGGTACGATCCAGTTATCTTGCCTGGCTGTGGTGCAGCCCTCACTCCCGACCCCCTTACCCAATGGTACAGACTCCATTTTACAATTTGCACATGCAATAGAGTGTTTCTAATTGTGTAGCTTTTATTAATAGACTGTAGTGGCCAGACCCTTCCGGAAGAGGGTCCGGGGGAGTAATTCCTGCACGGTTACAGGTCAAAAAAAAAATAAAAATTGACAGATTTATCATTTTTTAGAAATTAAAGGGTGATTCAATAGTTCACAGTTGTGCTGTATTTTTTTCTTCATAAAACTTAACTCCTGCTGAAACTGAGAAAAGTTTGCAGGGCTTTTTTGACAGAAAAACAATAAGCAAGGGTAGCAACCATCAGAGAAAGAGTTTAAAAACGTCACCCTTCTGTAGAGAGAGAGAGTCGACCTGTTCACAGCGGTGACACACCAGAGTCCAGATGCTCTTCTCTGGACTCCAACTGCAAAACCGCAAATGGATTTCCTGCACTCAGTGCAGCTGGCCTGGTGGTCAGGCATGATTCACATACAACCCCAACTTCCGTCAGAACTGCAAGGTTTTCCTTGAATAACGAGAACGACCAAAGTGTTTAAAGTGACATAAGACATGCTAGAAGGCCACCTGTGCCAACCTCATTGTCTGTGGAGGTCCAGTGCCATGACATGGCCCATCAGAAACACGACAGGAAGGTGAAGAACACATTTTCTGCAGACAGAGGCTACTCCTAGCCACCTTGTGCCACAGGTGCTGCATTTGGCCGCCTCAGGCCTAAGCGAGTCCCCACGGCAGATTTTGTTTTTCATCTCAGAGAGAGATAAAACTCTCCTGCCGTAGCAGTAACCACAAGACGTAACATTAGTGGTCTGGTGAGCAGAACTCTCCATCCTCCTGAGCCACAGTGAGACATCCGCAAACAGGAATCTCATCCAAGGTGAGGCTAAGGAACCAAGCTAAAGCATCCATCATCCCAGACAAACATCAGGAAACCACACATCCCACATTATCCCAAAATCCTAACTCCTGTGATAAGAGTCACCAATGCTCAGGTTACTCATTAACACACGAGATTCGGTTACTGGTGAGAGCACCTGGCACTGCTTCCTCTGACGGCTAAGACGGATGTGCCAATTATGGAAAGTGTTTCTCTGGAGTGGCGGAAGCCACATCCTGAGACTTCTGGGAGTTAGCGTTTGGCAGAGCAACCAAAATGTTGTAGTGACGGTCATCTTCAGTGACGAGGTGCAGACAGGGCCAGTCCTCCTTATGGTCATCGGGGTAGTAGGTGACAAACTCCTCCGTTTCGGCCTTGTAGAGGCGGTACACCTGGATCGTCCTCTGGAGAGTGTAGCCCAGGAGAAACATCTCCACCTGAAAGAGAGGCCATGTCACAACACGGCTTCCAGGGCGATTAGGGGGGTGAGACCACCACTGGAAGCTCTATGGAGTAGCCTAATTCACATTTATATCAAAGAGGGTACTGGTAGACGGGATCAAATCAGAACAAAGCCAGGAATCTGCCCAACAAGTTCATCAGAAATTAATCCATTGGTAAACTGACTGATTTAGCAACCCAGAATCTGGCAGCCTTAGACAGCTCTCTGAGTTTCAGGCCTGACTTGACAGTCCTCAGTGCCGCTTAGCTACCTCAGTAAAAACAGCACTTGCCCAAACTTGAAGAACATGCCATGAACCACGCCCCTGTAAAGGTCACTAGCAGCCAAGCCTTTGCTACAAGTGTGGCTCCGAGACAAATGGGCGTAACCCTGAAACGATCGTGGCACCTCTTCCAAACACCCACGTGACAGTCATCCCTGTGGGGTCAACGGCTGCACCAGTACCACGAGGCTTTGCTTAATTACTGAATACATTAGTTTATGAAGATTTAAAACATGGACAGGAATGAAAAGTGGGCACCCATGGGCTTACTCATTTCTCACTGGCTGCCTCCATGACTTGGAACGTAAATAAACATGACGTCACACAGAGGGGTCGGGCCCCGGAAGGGAGGCTAACCTGCTCCAGGCCGCCGCTGAAGCCCACGTGGCTGAGGTGATTGACAAGGAACGCGCGCGGACAGCTAGACGAGTCACGGGCAAAAAGGAGCCAGCAGAAAACAGGTATGGGGTCACCCTTCAGCATGCACCCATGCAGCTCCACCGCGGTGCAGAGCATCAGCAGCTTGATGGCCTCCAGGAGCCCGTACTCCACTTCGCCACCCTGGAAGACCTGCTCGCATACTTGCTGTCTCTCCTGGAAGCTGCAGGCCCGGGATGCATCCTGCCACTGGGCACAGATGTGGCAAGTGAGAACGGTTATGAGACATAGACAGGCCACCGGCGGCTAAACGCTGACTTGTTTCACCAGACGGAAAATGAAGCAGGAGTTTTTAAATGCCCGCGAGAAAGCCCCAGGGCCTCTCTGAAGCACAGAAAAGGTTGTGTTTAAACGTGATCCCAGCGCACGCTACGGTCTGACCAACCACCGGCTTTAAAGGAACCGCAGCTGCTGCTGAAGCCATTGGAGTCAGCTCAGTAACCCCAAGAAGGGGTTGAAAAAGAAACCCGTCTATCCATGTAGACTGTACTGGTGGGACTAGCAGGCACGGGGGGGAGTGGCCAAGAGGAGGTATACCTTTCTGTTAAGCAGGTCCAAGTAGTACTTCAGACACTCTGTGGTGGAGCCAAACCCACCCTTTTCCTTAAGGTCCTGGGGGAACCTCCAAAGTTTGATCAAATCCTCCCCCTCCAAAAGCTCCAACGGCCACTGTGACAGAGACACTCATGACCGAACGTCCAGAAATGACACCTACTACCACAAGGGGAGGGGGGGACATGCTGGGCCAGTTGGGTTAAGGGTCCCAGTCACCTGGGACCACTAGGATGGCCGCCATCTCAAAGAGCACCAGGAACACACCTGGGTGATGTCTTTGTGCTGCAGCCAATCAGGAAGTGGGTGGTAGCTCAGGGCCTGAAAGAGCGTGGCCCTCAGGGCACAGTAATTGTCCCCCCTCACTCGCCGGAGGCCTTGGAAATGCTGCGCGACCACTTCGTAACCCTGGAGATGGGGCACAAAGGTCAGAGGTTATGATGGACCAGGTCACACAGCATTCACTTAATTCCGAGAGCCTTGGGCAGCTCGCCAGGAAACCTGGGGGCTAAACAGACTGACGGGCCTCCTGCTGAGAGCCTGCCCGGGGCCCCTGCTGACCTTTCTGATAAGGGTGCTTTTCACGGTATTGCCCCTCCACTCTCTCTGACTGTAGCACAGAAGCCCCACCTCCGCTGCCACACTGAATCGGTCCGTTGGGGCTGCGTCCCCTGGAGATGGAAAAACAAGTCACCATAACAATCCCCCAATCCCCCACCCTGTAGGGGTTTTCCATTTTGACCCGGCCTAGGAAAGAGTGGCTCAGGGTGGGCCACAACCCTCTGTCCACACGGCACTCACAGCGAGGCTGTTCCCGCGCCTTACTCTTCCTGTCGCGTTCCTCCTCGATCTCCTCAGCAGCCCTGTAGAGGTCCTCCTCCCTGTGAGAGGCCATGAAAAAGGGGGCTTTATCAAGTAATGTTTAGTAAACGCAGCAGGGCATGATGTCAGGAAGACAAGGACAGACACCCGTGGACCCAAAGCGGTCAGGAAATTAGACCCAGACTGCAAACAAACAACACAAACTGACCGAGAAAAGACCCAATCCATGAGAACCAGTGGAAAATGTTCAACAGAATGAGAGAACAGACACATGAATATCTCTGGCTCAGCAGTTCAGAAAAGAGGACTTTAAAAGCACGGTTAAATTGTTCTTCGCAGTCGTGATTCATTTCCCAGCTGACATATACAACAGCCACAAAGTATGTATACCCATTATCTTCATCTACTAGATGGGTCCCGCCCTCTGCTTTCATTGGTTCTCCTTCAACTTCCTTCAGCGGGGAATGGCCCAGATTGGCTGACTCTTTAGGACCTTTGGCCAGGGATTGAACGAGGTTGTCCTGCAACACCCCTTGATCTGGTCTTCCCTTATCCTTCCCTGCATCTTGCCCTGGAGTAGTCTCCTGTGGAGAGGCGGCCTCCCCGCCTGTCCTTGAGAGCTGAGTGTGGGGGCCCTTGGCGGCCCCTACACAAGCAGCACCACTGTGGAGATGAACACAATGAGCAGGGTGGGTACTAAGTTCCTTCAGTACAGTCACTCCTTTGCATCAGCCTGCTGTAAAACTTTAAAGGCTACGTTAAGCAAAGACAACCTTCCGGTGCACTATCACCACGTATGGCTTTTTAATCAACTGCTTCTGAGCTGCCATCCCACTGGTAGACCCACTTTACCTCACATCACAACAGTAAAGTTCAGTAAGGCCCGGTAAGGTTGTTTAATAGTAACGTGCTACAAAGGATCTACTCTCCAGTATGTGCCCTCGTGTTTTTGACTGAGATGTGCCATTTCGGGCAGCTGATTATTAACTCTTAAAAGAAAATACTTTTAGGTATCAAATTTTTTTCCCCCAGCTATAAAAACACAAAGCAAAGTAGGGTCCGACACTGTAAACTGGGCCTTTCAAAAGCAATATATTCTCACTCTAATCAAAATAATCATGTGGTCATTGGGCACCCCCTAGTGGTGAAACAGGCACATCGTCAGCTCCAGTTACCTCTTGACAGGTGCAGGCTTCACTGCTAACGTGGAGATTTTAGCTTTTCCGGTAGAACTGAAGTTATCGGTTCCCTGCTTCATGCGTGCTGACTCCCATTTGTTTTTCCCCTGCTTCCCCGCCTTTTGGCTGCGGTCAGGCTTCCTGTCCTGGCGCATTTCAGTGGCAAGGCCCGAAGTCCTGTGAGTGGGTGTGAGACAGGAGGAGTCGATAGTCCCAGAATGATGAGTAATTGAAGACTTCTGAATGGCCGAGTTCTTAAAGGCAGAACAATCGGACGACCAGACCCAAACGACGAAGAGCCACCCCCGACTTCACACGAAACCTGCAGCTTCGTACCCAAGCTCCTGACAGGGATGGATATTAGTCAGCAGTACTCTCATTCAATATGTTACCATGTCTGGAGTTTCCCCTGAGACACTCTTCCCAATGACTTTCATTACAAGCATGCTGTAAGCATGGCCCTCTCTAAATAGCTGATCAGTAAAAATCACCGGATATTAGGGCTCCACGAAATTCATCAGCGTCATCAGAAAAACCCACTGATAAAGTACTGATAATGCCTGGCAAATACAGAAGAAAAGGTGCTCTCTCACTGGAGAAGTTGACGCTTCCTGCACGGTAACTCACGACATTAAGCCTGGGATTATTAGGAAGCTTGACTAAGGAGTTGTTAGTTGTGTGTATCTGCAAAATGTACAAAATGCTTAAGCAAAACAAAGTACTTTAAATTTGCTCTTGTTTGAGGGTTCAACACTAGACTTCACATTTAAATACATGTTTTAAGGTTAAGGTTTATAAGGTGGTGTGTTTAATACTTACATTTTAACACTTTCTCAAACTCAAACAGCAGAAATGCATAATCTCAGTTATATCTGTCAATAAAGCATTGACTAGCTAAAAGTTTCGGTGTCTGATTTTAGACCATATAAAGATTTTTTTTTCCCCGATACTGATGATTACTGGAATTTTCAGCTCCTTAAAATCTGTGTCTGCGACAAAATCATCATATTACTTTGGTCACGCGGCCTGTAATACACCGCAGCTCAAGACAATGTGCCATGTGATCCCATTATAGAGAACAACCATAAAGCTTATTATCGACCGCGTACTGAGATGATGAAACATGAGGTACAGCGGTCGACTGTTCTGGGCTAAAATATCAGGTTTGTACCTGATTAGTGCAGATGCATTTTAATTCAATTCAGTTACATCAAAGTCCTAAAGGGGGGAGCTTTCGTTTGAAGGCACATTCGCCCTAACCCCACAATGCCTAATGGGCTCAAACAGCAGAACGTAAAATAGACTCACCCAGAGTCGTGGTCCACGGTCGCTACATCGTCGCACCTTGTGCTGGCCAGCTGGGAGTCACGTTCAACAGGGGTCTCCGTCGGGGACGCACTGCCAAATAAGGTGTCCTCCTGAAGAACCTCAGAGGGTAGGGCAGCACTTGTACTGCTGTCTGCCACAGTAAAGACACGTCCTTTGAGTCTGTCTGCAGTCTGCTTGTGCTCTAGACAATGGCTGTCCTCTGCTTGGGTGGAGAGGTCCTTAATCACTCCCCCTTCTGTGGAAGGAGATTTGCAGTTTACGGATCCAGCCCCTACGACTGTGGAACGACCTTGTTCCTCCTGTGCCCCGGCACACGTCTTCTGCTCCACACTAGGCCCCTCAGCTTCAGCATCGGTACACTCCTGAAGTCCTGCTTCCTGGCTGAAGCAGGGAGAGGAACCAAACTGAGACAGCAGGCACTGCAATTTGTAGATTCTTAACAGTAAATATGTGCCACCCTTACCCCATATCTGTACCACGTATTTAATGAAAAGTCACACTTAGCAAACACTACATCCCAGTGGTAACACAGCAATGAGCAGCCAAGGCCGGATCATTTAACAACCATCATTCCATGGCTGACAGCTTAGTCAAACCACATCATGACAAGAGAATAATCCCCAAGGAAACTAAACTACTATTTACGTGCCACACATAGCAAACTTGGGCATCACGGCGGAGGGTGCAGCTCACCGGCCAGGTGAGACACACCTGAAGGCGCTCTTACACACATGGCCCGCGTGCTTACATGAAACAGCTGCTGAGCGCCATCCCCAAAGGGTGGAGGTGTCATTTCACAAGCTGTTCTCATCAGCACCTACATAACTCCCATTAACTTACCGAATCGCCAGGGCCTGAACTCCTATATTGTCGTCTGCCGTCGATATTAGCCGTTTTCTGACATTACCCAGGCATCGGCGACACGTATCACTTTAGTTTAACTAAACCAATAGTAAGAATTTTAATGTGACGCCGTCACGCTACTACGGAGGCTGCGCGGGCTTCTGGAATTTGGAGTTTAACGGGACCGGAAATTCCGATGGAACTCTGCTTATATCCTACATTAAAAACTACAATTCCTAGTTCCGCCTTGTGGTCCGCCCACATATAGCCTCCTTAGTACAACCAAAGCATTGTCATCTATGGTTCCTAAATAAAGTAACCACTGTACCATACATACAACGGCGTGTTTTTCATAAACGTACACTCGTACGAGTTGTAATAAAATTATTTTGTTTAATTTTTTTTTCTTTTTTTGCTGAGAGGCTCTTTTAAACATGTACAATAAGCATACTGACCATGAGACATCTGAATGCCATTATACCATCAATGGATATTTTAAAGAAAAACTATGAACTATACCTTAGAATTCAAACTAATAACAGTTAAACGCCAAGCTTGATGCAAGTGTCTATATTTTGCTTTGCGTCATACGTTTAGAACCTCATTAAACAGAGATTGCGCTGGGCATCTCCCATTATGTGCTAAAACCAATCTGTGCAGCAAGAAATGATAGAATACTAAAAGATAAAACATCATTAAAAACAAAGTATCATTTCAAAAGGGATGACAATTATAATTGGACCTCTATTTTTCCTGCCCTGACTTAATAATAATAATATTACTATAATAATAATATTATATTATTATGCACAGCCAAACCTTTCATGTAAAGCATCCTGAATTTTGCCTATTTAAGATGACCAGCTCCTAAACCATGCAGACACCTGAATCAGTGTGCTGGTGCACCCGTGTCCTTAACCAGCACGCTTCCAGTGAGTCGCGGAAGTGTTTACCATTTCTCAGGAACACCACTGGAAGTGGCTTCCCTCTGCTGCTTCTCCGGGGGGCTCACTTTACCCTGCTTCATCTTCTCTTTTTCCAGGGCGGGGGGGCTTGTTTTGTCCTCTTTGCCAGGCTTGTCTGTAGAGAAGCAGTTTCCCATGTTGACTGCTGTGTTCCTCCTTTTCCTACGGGGGCCAGGCATCGCGGCCCAGAGTTAAGTCACACACAGCAGGGACAGCATGCTCAGAACCCTTCCCTGTGAAACTGAGAAAAAGGAACAAGTCTGAAAAGAGCCATGTTGTTATGAGACACAGACAGACAGACAGACAGCACAATGTTGGAAACTTTCTGCAGCAGTACAGAGCCACCAGGACACCACTTACCTACCAATCTGCTCCCCTTAGATGACACTGAAACACAACATGAAGTGATAAGAATAATTAATATATATATATATATATATATATATATATCTTTGTTATTCATTTTGATGCTACAACTATACTCTTTTACTAATGAAGGATTTAAAACTGAACAACGACAATTTCGGGACAGACTGCTAGGGTCTTCCTGTAATTCGGGGATAAATCATCCTTTGATGAAAGCAGACGTTTGTCTAGCATTACGGACTGACCTTTTTTTTTACGTGTAATTACAGTAAAAACGAAGTAAGGAAGCCAGTGTAAGAAAGTAACAGGGCCATATCCGATACGGGGGGCACGTTGTTAAATCCCCTCCCCCGGATTACAGCACTTCGTGTCTTTACCCCTGGTTGGATTATTCACAACTGGGGATTTTATGAATCTAACCGACGTTTGTGAATATGTACTGTCGAAAGAAGTGTTTCTTTGAATTCTACAAAAAAAAAAAAAACAAAAAAAAACACATACGCAACTAATCCACGGTCGCCAGTACTGATATTACAGTTCAGCACGTAAGACCGCTGTATTTTTAAACAACCACTTGCCACAGATGTTGTAGTTGTTCACCTTCCACGCTTTCTGAGGCTTTATGGAGAATTTCAACACCATACTGTCACTTAATTCTCACTATAGACGCCGGTAGAGCCGAACCCCAGCGTTTCGGCCGCATCGGAGTCCCAAGCAAAGCCGCAAAGTTCGAGCCTGCGGTTTAAATTTGCGGTTTAAACTCTACACTCATATCACGAACGACACGACAGCCCGGGTTTTAAATCCGTACTTAGGTGTACTTTATTCTGCGTGCAGGACCTTTGAAAGCCTTATATGAGTTTACCCCCGAAAGGAAACAGGAAATGCCCCAGCGGATACCTGCTCTAAAGCGGGGTAAATCTCCTCTCAAACTGCCCCATGTCAAGGACGTAAACAGGGCACATGGCAGCCCGATGTCGATGCTCATAATGGACATTTCATCACTGTCACTATGTGTTTTACTGTTGTAATTCGGGGTATTTGGATAAAGCGGGCACCGCCGGCCTGTCAGTATTAAATACCCGTCCGCCCCCACTCTGTCTTTATTATGTGTAAAAAGGCGACAGTCGACGCTGGAAAGTCCAGCCTGTGTCTCTTATGAGTAGGCAGTCAAATTAACCATAGACTGCCCCTGCTCTTATGGAAACGGGCCGCTAAGCGCTGTTTCTACTGCTGAAGGGGTGTAGTGGAACGTAGTTTGTCAAGTTTGCTGAATTCCGGTGGTTAAACGACCAAGGGAGCGGGAACCACGTTCTCAGACACACCACCTTACGTTTTATTTCGAATTTGTTTTAATCGTCTCGAGCGTTCTCGAGACGAATTCGTCCTGTGTTACCACTAGGTGGCGGTATTGTTCTGGTGGCAAGGCGGAAGGCTCGCGAAAATAAGATGAAGTAAAAAATATTAAATGTTTCTTTCGAACTAGTATGTGACGCCATTTAATTGTGGGACTCCTTGGAATTCAGTATGTGTATGCTGTATTTTGGTACACAACAAGAGTCACAGAGAGGTTTTCACAGACCCAGACTTTTCGTCAGTCCCTCTTCTTTGCCACAGTGGATCAATTTAATGTCAGTTTTAATGGTGTTCCCCTGGGTTTATAGAGAAGGACAAAGTATACATAAATATCATTACATTAACTTTTTCAGATAAATGATTACATAAACAATGCACAGCTATTAGATTGCATACTAACTGAGATCACACTGGTGAACGCACACTGAGAATGCAGAAAAGTGAAACATATTAGTGTGGGCTTTGGTTAAGATACTTAAGACTCAGCTTGGGGTCTGAATGGAATCCATAAACAGCCATTCCTAGCTCAACTGTTAAGTTGTAATAAGTGTAAGAAAAATCCTCTAGAGTACGCCAGAGTTCTGAATAATTCTGTAATTGTTAACCATGGCCCCTCTTTAATCCCATACAGTTATTTAATTATCTGAGTTTTATCACTCATGCTTTTTGTCTTCCTCACTTGTGCTAACCGACCATAAATATAAATCCTGTTTTTGAATCTGCTATGTCATCAGTTTAACATGAATTAAGTACTGCCTAGGATGGTAATTATATAGGCTAAATGAATCATATTAAAACACTTTATATAAAATATAAAAATTATGGATATATGAATACTAAATTATTGCTACTAAAGTATGTTTTTCATTAAATTTGTTAGCAAAATTCACCATTTTTTATTTTTATTTTGAACTTAAAGTGATTCTGTCGCATTGTCACCCAGTTGGATCCCATGCATCAACCACATTACTCTGGGCTGCAGAGTTTAGTGGGACACGCTCAACAAAACTTGCAAGTTTTGTTACTGCACCCAGAAATGCATTTTCATCTACATAAAAAAGATTAATCGCACAGACCTTCTTCCTTAGTAGCATGTTCTAGGCTCTGGGGGAGCACCTCCACACCCACCCTGCTGTTCGAGGACCCATCTTTAGTTCTTTAGTTACTTATGTCATCATGCATTAATGATATGGGGCTCTTGTCTGTTTTCATTTGGGGGTCCTTGGGTTAAGAAAAGTTGCTTTGTAGTTTTCAGAGAAAGTAAAGTTATTCTTGAAAGCTTCCTCTTGCCCAGTTTTGTTATTTTTATATGTATATATTGTTTATCAGATCAGTAGGCAGCACTCTGTTAATCTCCTGGGAAGTTTACCCTGGTCGCAAAGCATGGCCATTAGAAATCAAATATTAAGGGAATGTTTTTAATATTTCATCATTGAAAGCAGCAGAATGAACATATGGCAAGGCTTCTCTGTTTTGTCCTATAAGCTGTAAGTTATGTAAATATCTTCAAGTCAGAATTCTCTGAAAGAGGTATGGATATATTTATCCGCCGAAACGTTTTGTTGTCAGGGGGGGTGATAGGTACGGCAGTTACCCAAAAGGTGGGAGAAAACAGACACACTGGCTTCTAAATTAAACAGCTGGATTTCATGTCAAAAATTCCCTGTCTGAATTACATGACTGCTCACATTTTAAGCGAGTTTCGTTTTCAGCAAATTTGTCCCGGTACAGTTTTGCCATAGGAAAATATGCATCTTTTCATAACTAATTATAACATTCAAGAAATGATTCAAAAAACGTTTTCAGTGATTACTGAGTGTTCCATAATTATCTGATCTATAGAAGTTAAAAGCTCATGAATAATTTTATGCAGTAGATGTTTTCTGCTTATAATAAATATAAGCATGTAATAATCTTGTGGGAGTTTTATTTAACATTTAATCCACATAAATAATCATCATTGAGTCCAAATGAAATCTCTGGGCCTAGACTTTAGTAGATGTCCACTTAAATGTTTCTCCATGACCATTATTCACATTATTTTTGAAAATATTCACCCTCATTCATACTTCATATAATATGTGTAGCATGGAAATGTGTTATATTCTACAAAATCGGCTCTCTGTGATGGGTTGGGCCCCTATCAAGGGTGTCCCCCACCTTGTACCCTAAGCTGCCTGGGATTGGATCCATGTCCCCGCATAGGATAAGTGGTCTAGAAAATGATTGGATGGATGACATACGACATCAGAAATAATGACCAAGACATTAAGGGCTCATCACGTCCCTTTTCAAGTTTGACTTCAGGACTCATGGTGTTTCCTAAGGAAAGTCAGGCTGCTACAGACATGCGCCTTTCACCTTGACATAACCACTGAGGCAGGAGACAAGAAGGATGCTGTGGGACTCAATGGGGCTCCAAAAATGGAGTGATCTTGAAGGCCACACCTTCACCGTCTCCGTGGGGGCCAAAGATGACCTCACAGACTGAGTAGCAACACATTTCCACCCAGTTCTACCAGGAGAAGTTCTTTTTCTGTCTTCTCTGTTTAATGACATGTCACTCTATGAATACCTTTGGTCAAGAATTTTCAAAGGAACTGAAGCAGATTTTTCTGGGGATGGGTCCTCTGTTACATATTGATTTCCTTATACACGCGTAGCCTGCTCTCCCTAATTTGACCTGACAGTGGGCACACAATGCAGGCTGATCTCCTTGGAAACTGACATGGGGAACTTCACCACATCTGCCTGTTCTTTCAGAGCCCTGAAGTGAAACCGGGAGGAAGAAGGAATACACACACACACACACACACACACACACACACACACACACACACACACACACACACACACACACACAAACAAACCCAGAGGTTCTCTGGGTCTCGACCATGTCACTGCACTTCCACAATTTTGACACTAATTGCGTTTTTAAGTTGAGAGCAACTCAGAACTGATAGAGAGCGTATGAGTGCTAACGGGGGGTTATTATGGGCTACCTCACAGCCCAATATCCTTGATTTGTCCTTGTGGAGAACTGGAAAGAGCTTGTGACACTGCTGTGTGGGGAAAGTTTAAAGATGAACATCAAAACACACTGTACTCTCCCATCTCTCAGTGTGTCATTTTCTCTACCGTTATCCTTCTTCGGTCGCACTTAAAGTTTCTTAAGGCTTAAATTGCAGGCTTTCTGCTGAAACTGGCTGAAAGAGATGGACAGGATTTAGCCTAGTGCAACCCAAGAAAGCACTCAGAAAGCAATCTGTAAAACATCTTGAAAAGTTTCAGCACAACAAAGTAAACAAAGCAATATTATTCCGAAACACACAAGTCACTTTGCATGTGACATCCTGGCTTAGAGGAGCTGAGATTTCATTGGTGTCACAAAGCCAGAACCCAGCCTGGAAAAATGAAATAGTGTTTGCAAACTTGGAAAAAGATGTGTCCTCTAATTTAACGTCAAATTCCCCCCTTCTGCCCTGAACCGCAGTAAAGGCTGTTCAACAGTGCGTGAGCTCAGTTTTTTTGTCCTATTCCACCATCACAGAATCCCAGAATCCGGGCAGAAATGAACTTTCTTCCAAAGGCCTGACCTTGAAGGCGGTCGGGACAGTAAGAGGGAAGAGTTTGGAATGGGGTGTGCTGACAGTTCATTTACCAAGAACACCAGACTGTCGGGGTGTCACTCCAAAGATAAGGGAAACAAATACCTCAGCCGCTGATGGGAGACAAAAGCAGCAATTTAAAACCCATCTGCATTCCACCTTGTTTTGTTTTCTAGGCTGCTGTGCAGGTTGTAATCCTTTCAGATTGCCGACATGTCATTTCTGGCTCTTTCCGTGCAGAAAGCCATTTCAATCTGTCAAATGCTTCAGTAGACTTTCAGTGTGGTTCAGAGGCCAGTGCACCAGCATACCAGCTCTGTATGAAAAAGGAATAAATGAGCAGATCAAAAGCAACTTTGGATGAGACACTGCTAATAATTTCCTTCCTTCCTTCCTTTCTTCCTTCCTTTCAAACTCACACGAGGTACTAAAGAGTATATATTAATAAATTGTGTAATATCAGATCTGGTAAAGCATAAAGCTCAAATCTGAGCCCTTGGGAGTTTAAAATTGAGACAAAGAACTTTTCAAAGGAGCCTTTGGGTGCAAAGAATCCCTTGTGATTTGTATCTAAAAGTCTGTATAAAGTCCATAACTTTGAGTAATGTGGAAACTAACGATGATGAGCTGGCTTCTGAGAAACAATGACAAATAATGACATTTAACACGAAAGCTCGAGAGGTCAGACCTCTATGTTTTATGACATTAAAGATTTTTCAGTTTCCTTGTGTATTTTGGAGCAGACTGTGGGTCTTGTCAGTAGCTCTGCTGCTTCACAAGTCCAGTTCTGTCTTTTAAAATCCCACCCCTGCTCTGTATGTGTAGAATTTGCATGTTCTCCCCATGTCTGGCAGTTTCCCCCTACAGTTCGAAGGCATACAGTTAGGGTAATTGGCATCCATGATGAACACTTTGTGCATATGCCTGGTGTTGGACTGGCATCCCATCCAGGGTGCACCAAAGCCTTGTGCCCTGGGATGCGTGTGACAGGCTCCAGGACCACACTATGGCACTGTATTGCGTTTGCTTATAAATAATGATGGGTACTTATAACCTCCCAGGTACTGTTTTTCTTTGCTGGACTGAACTTTTGTCCCATTTTTCATCTGACATAAGAGGCCTTCAGATGAGCAGAGGAACAGAGTAAAGATTGCGGTCATAGTGTCTCGTAAACTGACAGAGAGTTGGAATGCCTGAGCAGTGGTCTTCTTCAGTGAAACTCAGAATCTGCTCCTCGGAAATGTTTAGCTGTAGTCGGATCTCCCATCTTTGATGTTCTTCTTTCTCAACTTCCTATGATACGTAGGCAAGCCAGAAGCAGACGTGGCCTCTCTGCACCACAATTATCTGAGCTGGTTTCCCACAATCCACCTGACCAACCGTGGCCTTCTCCTGTTCTCCACTGAGTTACTAAGCCATAACTGATGGTGGCATACCATAGAAATGTGTATTTCTACTAGAGCTGCTGTGTGGATCCTTCACAGTACTCAGACAGGATCCAAAAAAAAGATCTCAGTTTTCTCACATTTAAGGTTTCGCTTTCTCTAGACCTGCTCTAAGAAGGGTCTTTTGTAAAAGACCTTATCAACAGTAAGTTTCTTCTTTTTCTCAGTTCAACAAAACTATTGGAGAAAATATTACTACTGTTTTATTTACTAAAGGTACTGTGATGACAGATCCTTAATCATGGAGAACTATACTGTTCTAAGCTGACCTTACACCATGTGCACTAGCTAACTCTTAGCAGTCTGTTATTAGGCAGGGCTTAGGGTTAGGCTCTTCCTTTATATATAACTTTAGACTGTCTTGCTATAGTTTAAAATCTGGCCACATGTATTAATAATGTGATCGATCTCAATGGTAAACAGTACTGGATTGATGGTAGATTGAATGGTGCCTCACGTGTGTTACCAGTCATAATTTCAGGTTTCTCAATCTCAGTCTGAGCGGAACCAGGTACACGCAGGAAACTGAGGCATAGAACCTTGTAAATCTGGCCACATGTATTAATAATGTGATTGATCTCAATGGTAAACAGTACTGGATTGATGGTAGATTGAATGGTGTCTCACATGTCTTACCAGTCATAATTCCAAGTTTCTCATTGTCAGTCTGCAGGAACCTGAGACACAGCACCTTGTAAAGATGAAACGACACCAGGTGGGGCAGCGGTGCCTTCCTGTTCACAGCACAAAGGAAAGCGAGAGAGGTGGAGCCGTGTGGAAACACACCGAGTGCAGCTTTATTGACCAAAACAGATATTGCTCCAGAGATCAGGTACAATTTTAGTTTAAAAAATTAAAGCAAAGTGAAGGTTAATGAGCAATCAACTCTGGCTGCTCTGTTAGACTGTTTTTTAACCTCTGTGTGCCTTTTGACTTTTTACAAAATATTTATTTAAACAAAAGTGGTGTTGGAATTTTTTTTTGATTTAGAACACAAAGCTGTCATCTGGTGGATGAAAGTTAAACAGTGTACACCTCATTGTGTGGACAAATTTAAAAAGAAAAAAACAGCACATATTTCAACAACTCTATACAGACCTTCAAAACAATTTCACCGAAGAAAATCATATAGACAGCCCTGTCTTATGTCTGGGTTGATCAAAACAAGCCCCTAGACTGACAACACTGCTTACCAGAACATACAGAGGAAATGTCCGTTTATTTTCCTGTGTACCTATAATTCTAAATAACATACATTATGGCCTATTGGGTATTAATGCAGTGCTGAGGTAAATGAGTCATTTTCTATTTGTCCGTTACGACATTTTCTTTACATAGCAGTTAATACTGCAGGATTGTCAGCGACGGTCAAACCGTATCTGTACAGTGTGCATATTACTGCAAGACATTGAGCTTTGGTCCAGCTTGGAGAAGGCAGAGCACCTCCTTCTTGTTTTGGTGTCAGCGTTGCCATGGAGTCTTCCAGGTTGTTTGTAGTAATGGGGTGATCAGAAGAGAGATGTCCAGGTGGACCTCAAATCATCCAACATAGTTTTGGTCTTGGTTAAAAACAGATTTTGCTTGTTTTTTTGTAATTAATAAAATAACCATTTTCAGGATTTTATTTTCACAGTCTAGACTTCCCTTGAAGGAAAATGTCCCTATTTTATATTTCCACCGCTAATAAGCAAATTAGTTATCTGGTAACGTTGTGTGCTAATTACCAGGTAAATATCTTCGAGTAAATCAAACTACCTGAGTACTGGGAATAAGCAGGTAGCTGCCCATCTATTAAAGTTTAACGGGTTTAGCATATTTTTACTGTTACAACAAAACTTGTTGCCAAATAAGCAATTTAATGCGCAACGTGATGAAAAATAACTACACGTATAACGTTGAAGGGCTACGTAGCGAATATGAATCATTCTGAGTGAGCAAAAGGAGAACAACAGATAGGAAGCTGATATAAACCGGCCTGGACGCCTTGGCAGCAACAACAGAGCTGTATGCGTCACCAGAGGGAAATACACGAACCTTTAGTCTCTTCTAACGTTAGCCACATGCGGACGTTTGAGAGCCTGTCTGATGACAACAGAAAGCATTATAAAACCTTGCGATAACATTAAAGTATTCCTTAAAGCTAGCCAAATGCAGCTCTGTGATATAATATTCAATTTAGACTTTTCGAACCTCCTGCACCAGATTTTTAAATACTTAATTTTGATATTCCAGTGGCTGGTGAAATGTGTATAAATGTAGAAAACTACGCCTTTACTCAGATAACAAATACTATCTGCACAGTCACAAAAATGTGGTTTGACTGATTATACATATAAAATAACAAAAGATATAAACTGACGACTTAGAAATGTTTGTCCACCATATTTTCCTTGTACATGACCTATTCTTGAACAGGGAAAAGTTTATGACATCAGAATAAACCACAAATATCACAACTTATCAATGTTGTTTGAAATGATCGACAGCAGACAACCAGAATATCAAATGTATATTACTATGAAAAATAAGAGTTTGTGGAGCACATAGATTCTCTTCACCACAAATCTATCCTAGATCAGTGGTTATGTAAAACGGATTAGTTCTAGTGTCGACAGACTTGCGAAATATTTGAACAGAAATGCCTCTCGACGACAAAAACAGGCAAACAAGGAGCAGGATCGTGCATAAAATTCACTTTCAAATTTTTTGTTCATTCGGCTTCATGTCCCTATAAATTCCATTGCCTGGGATTTCTTTTGCATTTTATGTGTTTACTGTAACATTCTGTAAGATTTGCAACACCATACGTGTAAAGTGACAGAAGCAGAAGACAATTACAAAACCCACGGGATCTGAATGAATTCTTCAATTCCTAACGGAGGAGAGAATAGTACTACAAGTCTTTGTCGGATTTATAATAATGTATGTATAATAATATCTTTCTACTTCTTGGAAATTTTGAAATGAGCCATTTGATTTACGTTAGTCGATAAAATCATTCAAGTAAACTACACTTGATAATACAGTACCATATCACAGCAACCTCTCGTTTGAAACTGGTCAGCTACCAAACATTTCCGCAAGGTACCTCACACTCCCTGGTAAAAAATTTGGAAGTGCTGCTACACGTCCAGCACCAGCCTACCGGGGACGCTGACAAAATGAAAGGAACGGTGAGAGAGGACAGTGGCGTCACGACCGGGACGCTGACAAAATGAACGGAACGGTGAGAGAGGACAGTGGCGTCACGACCGGGACGCTGAGTGAATGAAAGGAACGGTGAGAGAGGACAGTGGCGTCACGACCGGGACGCTGACAAAATGAAAGGAACGGTGAGAGAGGACAGTGGCGTCACGACCGGGACGCTGAGTGAATGACGTGTCAGGTGTCGCACGAGGCACGTAGCTCATTTGTGGTTAGCCAGAGATACTGCAATGCTTTAGAAGTCGGGAGGAAGTCAAAGCAAAACCTGTCACTGATCCTGAGCACTAAAATCCCACCCATGCAGACGCACAGAGAAGATCCAGTCATTCCCATATATACAAAAAGCAAGTCCCCGCCTTGCTACGACAGTATAAAAATATCCATTGAAAAAACAAAGAACCACATTTACATTCAAAATAAATATTTGCATAACATAATCTGAATAATAATGTTAATACAAAATAACTTACACCAGAATAAATTATAATGCAGGGTTTACAGAATGGATTATCTTAAAGATTGATTTTGACAGCTGCGAAAGAAACCTTCTCCAGAGATGGGAAATGGCACGATTCTTACGGTTTCAAGCTAATTTGGTCAGAAAGATTTAATAACCATAGATTCAAATCAAATTTGTTTGTCTGGTGGTGCATTTTTAGTGTTTTAAAGTCTTCTAATGCTTCCTTTTTTGTTGGGTCCTCGTGTCCGCTGTGCTTCTGTACCACAATCAACGAGAGGAATACTCAAAGTCAGAGACTTTCCTCTGGTGTCCATGACAGGGCACATTAACACTGGGAATACTTTGAGGCGTCTCAGTCAATCACTGTTTCTGTGGTCAGGCTGTCACGCTCGTTATAAATAATTGATTAGGTCTAAATGCATTGTGAAATAATTATGCAAGCACCTCTTCTCAATTAACTGTGTGCATCTGATTATTAAACAATGACATAACTGACCTCAGGCAAGAATTACAAACTGAGTGATATGAAAGTTTTAAAGGGGAGGAAGGGTACAGGCGGTCTTGTCATCCAATCAGAGACATGCTTTTGCCAGGCGTCCTTTTCTGTTTGTCCAAAACTATACGTGCAGGAATAGATGGAGTGTCTTCCAGAGAGGGGAATATGCACAGATGAATACCAAAAAAGTCATGGGTTCCACTTTATAGGGTCAGGTGTACTTTCTCATGAGTCTGTGAGGCTGGACGTGGTTCTTTGGCAAACCAGACTCTCGCTTTGCGGTCTTCCTGCAAGTAGAATCATCTAGAAGGATAGAAAATGCTGAACGCATACCTTTTCCCCCAAAGTTTTGTAATCTAACCAATACCTTACTGGAAATCATACACTGAAAAAAAACAAACAAGACTGTAAAATACCCATTGTTCAAGAATAACCACTCAAATAACTGAACAATAAAATGAAAAACTGTATAGAAACAGGGCAGTCTGTACATAATCCGCTGGACGGACTGATTGCTTATAGCAGTTTGAATCTTTGGGAAAAATGATAAAAAACCAATTTAAAAAACAGTTTGAATCAGTCAGCAGTGGCCGAGATGACCTACAGTGAAGTGCACTGCATTTGTATAAAAATCAATTTAAATAGCAAAGCTGCAGTACAACGAAACATTAAACCAAATTTTTACAAGCATTCTCCCACCCCATATGTAAGTTATAGTTTGTTTTCTATCAGTATAAATGTATAAATTTAGAAGATAATTTACACACAAAAAGTAGGTGAGTTAGCATCTGACACAATAGCTAGACTTTGGCTTGTTCATTTCTCTTCGTCTTTAAACAACGTTTACCAAACAAAAATCCTGATACAAGGGTTCTACAAAGACTCCAGGTGTCGTCTTCCAAGCTCTTTTTGCAATCTTTCTGATTTACAATTTCACTGACACATTTTTAATGTAACAAAATACTTCACATCTTTCGTTCATTTGTTTCTGGTTCGAAAAGCTCAGTGGCTCCTGATAATTTTGACTTTCTTCGAAAAAAGATCTTTTAATTCCAAGCATCTGATCGGTTCCTCTTCTAGAATCATTCTGGAATCCTTCTAGAATCTCTCTGTTTTTGGTAGTTGTTCTCTTATTAGGGGAGTTTCTCCGTCGTGTCGACAAGAGTGTCAGCAATTGAGTCCACCGAACCAGCGGATCCGAGTTCGGGCTGTTTCAGCCGCTTTATGGTGTTTTTCAGGGCCTGCCTCTTGTTGCAGAACCAAACGCGAACCACCTCACGGTCGTAGTTTAGCTTCTCGGCAATCTCTGTCATCTCTTGCCCGGAGGGGTGCGTGTTCTTCTCAAAATGCATGTTTAAAATCTCCAGTGCCTGTGGCGTAAAAGAGGTCCTCCTCTTGCGTTTCTTGGATGGCTCACTGCCGATAAACTCGGTCAGGTTCTGGATGCCGGAGCGCTGCCGGGCCTCAGCCTCGGCCATCCAGCGCTCCAGAACGGGCTTAATCTTCTGGGCGCTTTTTGGCGTGATGTCCAACTTCTCAAACCTGGCAGGATATAAAAGGCCAGGGTTCAGTTTGGCTCTCAGACCGCTAGCTACAGTGTTCTCCTGGGCTTCCTGTGGTAGGAAAAAGTGGCTTCTCAGGATGGTGTGTCTGGGGGGAAATTGAGAGAGAACAGTCTTACTAGGGTAGCCCCACCAGGGCTGGGATGCCCTGCCTGCTATGACCCCTGAAAAAGGCCAGTGGCACAGCAGGAAGTCATCACAAGCCCATGCGCACATCACCTAGGCATCCCCGGAGCTCCAGAATTTGGAACTGTGGTTCCACCATCATCCAACGGTGACTATACACATCACACATTTATCAACCGAACATTATATGACAATTCATATGTAAACACTGGGAATAAGAATAGCATAAATAATATATTGCTGAGAAAATCAGGCCAACTTGGTATAAACAGGGAAGTTTAAAATAGAAAAACTATGATGGAACATCATACCACACGAATAAAAACATATTAATAAACAATCACAATTAAAAAATGAGAGTACACGATGGGCGTCAAGATAAAACAGTGAAATGTCCAGAAATTAATTTTTAAATAAGTGTTTTAATGAATGTAAATAAAAACAGATGGTAAGACTAAAGTAACACTACTAACTCAAATGATAAGCAGTCAACTCAAAGCAACACTTGAAACAAGGGATTTTGAGTGATTTAAGCAATGTTTGTAGAATCCATTAAAGCATGAACAGAAATGTTCAAACATGAAGTTTAATATAATTTATTTACAAAATCAGTTTGAATAATTCATTGAAATTCACCTTTTAACATATTTTCAAAAATTTCTGTATACATAAATAAACTTGGTTGACATTAAATGTTTAATGTGAACACATTTCCTGCATGGAGCTTCTGAAAGTTTACCACAGTATACTGTCATTTTACATTTACTTTGCCTAAAACTACTCTCCTCAGACCACTAACACACCAAAGCATTAAAGCACCAAAATGAAAAGCAAGGCTTCAAAACAACACTTTTACAGCAAACCAAGATATCAAATGTGAAAATGGCAAAATGAATAAGGATGTTAAAGCCCGCTTCCAGACTTCAGATGCATTATGGGAAGTGATCACAGAACAGAGTGTAGTGTGTTTCAAATGTACTCTCTGTCACATAGAGCCACACATGAAAATCAGATTGCAATCTGCCATGGTTTGGGGGTATGTGGTTTTTTTGGTGATAGTTAACTATTTTTGGTACATTAGACCTTATTTTTTGAACCCAGGTGATTTTCCTGTGACTTTTTAGCCCCGTTGCTCTGTGGATAATGATGGCAATGCTCAGTCTTTACCTTCAATCTCAAATGACACATTAGCGCCGCCCTATAGGACGTATGCTGGCAAGTGCGAAACCAGAAAGTGTGGCTTTTATAGAACAAGGTGAGTCAAAGCTACTAAGACGAAGCTGGGCCCAAGAGGGTAAATATGGGAAATTTGTTCCTATAAGGACCAGCTATTAACCTCAGCTCGAGCACACATTTATCACTGCAAGTATTTGGGGCAGGTGGTGGAACCACTAGGGGGCGCCCGCTGACTGGAATACAGCTTCGGCACCTTGTGCGGAGCCCAATGGAATTGGCCAGCAGCCACATGAAACATACATGTGTGAAAATCACAGCAGTTGCTGATTAATTAGCCACATAAACAACGTTAGCGAGGCCGTCTGAAGAGGGCTTGTCTTCCATTCAAAATACAAATCACAGTTTCAACATGTATTAGTGTAATTAAAAGGTGCAATTTTCAGGCTGTGATTAGCACTGCTGGTTTACAGCTGCTGTCTCCTCAGTTGTCTGATGGGACTTGGCAAAAGTTTTCTAGAGCAGGATTGTGTAGAAGTTGTCTATGGTACAACAGCAGTGTCCAATTTGTGGAAAGGAAGTAGCTTTTTTCAGTCCAGAAAACAGAAGTGCAGATATCAACATAGAGATTTCCTAAATGTAGAATCTGTTTTAGTGAATAGTTCTTATTTTACCTGCCAAACCTGCAAAAAATATCAGTAAAACAGATCATAAAATTTGTTTTTAGAAGTAACTCCTTTTAGAGGCCTTTTATGCCATAAATATTTGAAAGTTACGCAACATCTCAAACATCCTGCATGATTTTTAGATTTTAAGGTCCTCATTTCAGGCATGCAGGTTCAATCCGTATCCCGCGACAGACCGTGATGTGATGAAATTTTAAAAGACCAAGCGGACGCTAGGCCACGTAAACAGAATGGGTGCCTCCAAAGCACACACATTTTAAAGCTACATTAGAATGAATAAACATAAATCAAAGCAGGTCACACAGCCCTCGGCTGACCAGGACGGGTATAAAGTGAAGACAGTTCTCTTCAGCCTCTGGAAGACACCAAACATGTGCTTATGTGGGGAAATTTCATAACCAAATGAAGCAGAGTTAGAGCTTAAATTTACAACATACACAGAAGTGCTGTAATCTGTTGTTTCTTTAAGGAACTATACACCTAGGCTTTAAAAACAGACCCAAAATAATATCATTTGAATGCAGTTTTTCTTTGCCGTGTTTCTTCTGTCAGCCAATTTTTTGTAACACGTTCTCTTGCAGTCATTAGTACGTGACACAAAATTGTCGGCAAGGCACCAGCCTGCACCTCTACAGTGTGTGCTTAGATATTTGTTTGTGTAATTTCTGGTCATCTTTACCCAGGAGTTTTGGGCACTATGCTGTGAAATGTGCGCACTGTTCCTGGTCCAGACTTCTGAGCGCGCTCAGTAAGTAACAATTCAAACTTCAGCCAGATTGAGTAATTATCAAGCAGCAGATGGTTATGGTCAGACTCAGGGGAAACACGGTGAATCTGAGCGACACGCCTCTAATTTAGAGGAAAACTCAGGTTATTATAGCAGATGGGAAGAATGAAAAAGTGAGTTTGGGGGAAAAAATCTCTTCTCTAAATTACAATCACAGGCTGCCTCATTATGCATATTAAAGTCCTGAAATTACAATCATAGACCACTGGATTATGCATATTAAAATCTGGACCTTCTGCTTCCTTCCATTATATTCTTCCTCCTACACTGTACATTTTTCCTGTTTTCAGAATTAAACTGGAATAGAAAAAGGAGAATAATGCAGAACAATAAATGTAAGAAAAATGAGGGAAAACAGCAGAAAAACCTTCAAGCCACACCATCCCAGTGTGATGCAGGTAGGATGCAGTTACACAATGTTACCTGCAGATGGCAGACTGGCTGTAGGCGGGCCCCTCGGCCGCACTGAGAGCCTGGCCCACTTGAGTTTGCGTCAGCCCCAGGGACAGGCGGCGGATCTTGAACGCTTTGGCGAATTCGCGGATCTCCTCCAGGTTGACCCCGTCCACCTCGCTGGGGGCGATCTGAGGGTCTAAAGAGGGGTGACTTCATGACCTCAGCATGCTTGACCTTCTCCAAACCAAAGTCTCACAGCATCTCTGCACTCATGTGGCAGGACCTC
This sequence comes from Gymnarchus niloticus, assembly GCA_009936485.2. Taxonomy (NCBI): domain Eukaryota; kingdom Metazoa; phylum Chordata; class Actinopteri; order Osteoglossiformes; family Gymnarchidae; genus Gymnarchus; species Gymnarchus niloticus. The sequence goes on along the minus strand of JAACJT020000064.1, from coordinate 5,103,451 downwards.
ATCTTTGTAAGCTCTGATTTTTTTCCCCCGTTCTATTAAGGACAAGCTAACAGACTGTAATATATATGTGAAAACGGACGGGCAGCTATGTCATCACGCTCACTGTAAAATGTCAGCAGTAAATAATTCACAGTGACTTATTACAGTTAAACCAACAGACATCTGTCTTGGAGACTCATGTCCCACCAGGTTCTGAGAATGACCACACACATACAGATTCTGTTTTCATAACAGTCTGTTATCTTCGGTCCAGAGGACTTAGAGTATAATTCATGTTTATGTGGTTATGGAAAGCAGAAATGGAATATGACTTCTCTCATAATGATTTGAGTGCATCATAACCTCAGCTGTACAAAGTCTTACTGACAAGAAAGTGGTTGGCACTTGAATGTTATAGCTAATTTCAGTTCATCATCATCGTTTACTTTCGGCCGCTCCCGTCAGGGGTTGCCACAGCGGACCAACAGTCTCCATGTCCTCCTGTCCTCCGCATCCCTCTTTGTCACACCAACCACCTGCATGTCCTCTCTCGATAGCTAATTTCAGTTCAGTTCTACGTAATTATCCATCCATCCATCCATCCATCCATCCATCCATCCATCCATCCATTTATCCATCTGCCCTCCGACCACTTGTTCTTAGGTTTAAGGGGGTATCCCAGGCAGCACCGGAATTAGGAAAGGACACAGGATTCAAACCTCCAAACATGGAGCTGTGCACCATTGTACTGCCCTTAAATAATTCAACTTTATTTAAAGTAGCAACTTGATGAATGTGTCTTGGATTCAGGACTCGGTAGAATGCTGATACTTGCAGGAAATAGAAGTGTACTCTCCATATTAACGTGACCAAATGACTCACTTTCACAGGGAAATTTCAAAGGCCACTGTTCAATATTTACCGAGAGCTGTTAGGCCTTAAATGCTGTCTTACGGAGAGAATAACGTTGTTACCATTTATTATAGTCATTGGCTGTGCCGACAAAACAAACAAAGCCAATCTCAGACGAGTCACGTCATTCCCGCCGCTGTGTCTCTCCCTCTCCACCCTCAGTTTTCGATTATGTCAATTTCACTGTCAGTAAAAGTCGGGATTATTCTAGAACTGTCTGGAAAGATCTGGCACCAGCCACTGTTGCCGGGAGGTGCCTTTTCCATAAACTTTTCCTGGTTCACGTGGAAGGTGAAACTCACGCTAAGTGTAGGGGAGCCCCATACACTCAGACACTCACCTCTTACCAGCTGGCTGACGCTGAGGGCTGAAGAAGAACCAGAACCAGTGGAAGGGGAGGTAGAGGAGGAAGAAGAAGTCTGACACCCAGGATTCAGGGAAAGGCCCGCGTGGCCATGGGGGAGATGAAGAAGGTTGGTCTGTGATGATGGGGGGCCGCTCTGTCCCTGTGGGGTGGGAGGCAGCTGTGGACCAGAGGTGGGGACAGAGTTATCATGTGGGAAACCCCCAAGGCAGCAATGGCACAGCCAATCTCAGTTTCACATGCCAATACAACTGGATGCTATGGTGTATGAGTTCAGGTACCACACTCAGGGGTGTAGTGACATCAGGTATCACATTCAGGGGTGTAGAGACATCAGGTATCACACTCAGGGGTGTAGCAACATGGCACTTTGGCCATGCTTGGTCACTAGAAGTTCTCTCAAGTCAGACTCCCACCAAAACGATTCACTAGCACAGAATTACAGGTACACTTCAGCTTGTTACGCATTTTCACCTTGAGAGTGTACTCGAACCTCACCTTCATCGTTATTCTCCACAGTAGTTCTGCAGGGCAGTGTGTGCATGTGGTCGACTAGCTACAGAAAGCATGAAGAGAAAGCTCTCTTCATACTCAGAGACCGCGAACATGTTCATGTGGAAGGACGACGAGTTGAATTTAATTCACCGTCCATCTAAGGAGATTCCTAACACTCAAAAAGTGTTGGTGTTTTGTAATAGTCCTCTAAATCCTAAGTCTCTTTGCCAACACTAACATCTCCCTCCCAACTGTTTTGGTTCACTCATACGTCAGAATAACCAGTGCCATCATACTGCCCGCACTACCAGGATCATCAGGTTGAGTAGGGTACAGGAGTCGGTCTGGAAAAGGCAGGGCAGCTCTAAAACCAAGGACCATGATGCAAGAGGACGGGGATAAAAACAACCTGCTGTCCAGATCTCAGAAAAGCCATCAGTGTGGGGAGCTAGCAGGACTAAGGACAGGCCTCTGAGACCCGGGGCACAATGCGTCAGATGTGGTTTGCTTCTGAAATAAGAGGATCCTTTACTTGTGGTCTCTTCGAACCTGAAGGGAAGGCTGGAGCGTCTTGTGTGGTTTGGTGTATCACAGTCAGAACGGTGTGAGGGTGTTTGGGCTGAAGGCGTTCTAACTCATTACGTGGGCACTATCTAGTACTTTGGGTAGAGAGACAACACCTACAATTCAGCATCAACTCTGGAAGATTAAGTGCAGAAATCATTTTATATACACTGTATATACGTATTAGCAGGTGACATTACACCATGACTCTGTAATGTTTTAGAGAACATGGGGCATGGATGGATGGATGGATGGGTGGATGGACAGACGGATGGATGAATGGACGGACGGATGGACAGACGGACGGATGAATGGACGGACGGACGGACAGACGGATGGATTCAAGTTTATTTGGTATGTCTTCATATGACTCCTTAATATCATGTGATTGCATGTGTTGTTCCCGTGTGTTTATACATGATGTATTTTCTTGTATATGACATTTTCCTACATGTCGCATGATTTTCCCACATGTTTTTGCATGCATGTATGCCTACCGTGTTATGTTCCTATGTGTGATCATGACATTCCCACACGTGTCAGTCCCACCGTAGCCTTGGCATCAGATGACCATACCTGCTGCCCAGGCTTCACCGGTGACAACGTGATTCCCTGGGTGTTGATGACCGGCAGGATCTGGTTACCAATGACTGTGGCGATGATCTGTCCTTTGGTGTTGGTGAGGAGCTGGGGCATGATTGGCTGAACCGGCAGACCTGCGCTCCCATTGGCTGGCTGGCTGGAGGCTCCAGCTGGGCTTGGCAACAGCGGAATCGTTCCAATGATCTATTCCACAGATGTACAAAGGAGTGGTAACACAAAGGTGATCACCAGTCAGTGCTCACCTGTCACCTGGGAGGGTTTCCATTAATTAAACCATAGCTTCCTCCCAACATGAGTAGCTCTCTTAAATCCAGGACCACGACAGCCAGTGATGATGGACATCCCAGGTTCCAGCGTTTAATACCAGTTCGTGTGCTGGTGCAGACCAGCTCACCTATTATTCGTCAACAAGCCTAGAGACGGAGGGTGTCTGATAATGTAGCAGCCAACAGTTTAATTCTCCTTCATTACTTATTCATATCTTGGGGGCCACTTGGACCTAGCAAATGCTATCGGCCCCATTTCTAAGCCCTCAACCCCCACCGCACCACCTGTCATATCTAGGTCACTTTCCTGTTTTACCGAATTGCTCTTACACTGGGGGGGGGGCAGGTTTTCGGAGGGAAAGAGGTCGATCCTGCTCAGAGTCTGCCTGTCACCGCCTGTGATATCGCTAAGACGGCCTGCTGTGACGTCTGTGCATACAGTCGACATACCCGCTGTCACTGGCCGGTCCCGGGCCCCTGGGGCCTGAAAGGGGGCTCTGTGTGTAATCAGGCCGTCTGCCTTGTGTTACCTCACATCTCAGAGGCTGGGTCTCGACACCACGAAGGAGTGACACATGGAGGTATCTGTGTCATGTAGTCTAGGTAATTAGAGCATTTGTAAGGAATGGTATTGCATGGAGACAGAGTCAGATGCTAAGGTACTTTAGCTGCTTGTTGCTACACTTATTATGTATATCCGTATAAACCCTGTGTGATCGTTGTGTTTATTCCTCAGCCCCGAAATGTAGGACACGCATTGAAAGTCCACTGAATGGGTGCTGGGGCGATGTATCCAGATGGAGCATTTCACAGTGGTTAGATATACGGAATGCCATAGTTCATGCTTCTAATGATCAACAGAAAAGAAACAACACTGGAGATTTACCCTGTGCTTTCTGTATTCTCATCCATAACTGGCAACTGGTAACTATGATGTCGCTGAGACACGGGGAAATCCTAAAAGTGAAAGTGAACTCGATCCCAGGGCACGTCACTCCCCTGCCTTCGAGTACAAGCTGGGCTATGGTGATACTGCCTTGTCCCTCCTCAGGCGAGCGTTTAAACTAAACCTATCCAGTCAGGTAACTTGTCCAGGGCACTGTTAAGTTAAGTTTCATCTTAACTGGTCACCAAATAAGGTAAGGTAGATAAGATTTTATTGTCATTGTAGTAATTTCATTGCTGCAATGAAAATTTTTTTGGAAACTCACAGACAAAAAAAAAAAAAAAAACAGCAGTAAGTACTAAGGATAAATATAAATAAAGACATAAAACAAGATAAAAAACAACTGCAAATAACAATATTAATCACTCAAATGCAGATAAATCAGCAAGGACAGTATGATCAGTAGGCGTTGCACAGTCAAGTAATTGAATTAAAATATAATTACCATACTTATATAGTTTGCTGTCTTGTCCATATACTAGTACTGTAAATAGAATAGAGTGTTGGAATGCATTAGCAGCAAGAGGGAATGGATGAGAGTTGTTCAGGTGACATTAGATATCAGGGCAAAAGGCAATAATACGCATTTTTAAAGTTAAACTGAATAGATTTCCTATTAAATTATCGAACGACAGAATTTACGGCTGTCTGTAGATGAAGTGAAATGTGCTAAACCCTGTTAATATATTCAGAGATGCTGACACATCTCTAGAAACACAGTGATGTGGCTGAGGTTTGCCAGGAGCACCAAAAACACCCACAGGTAATAATATGAGGGCAGTCGGCCCACCCTCCAGTCCCTGATATAAGTGGAAGAAAGGCAGTGTGTAATCGTGATTCATTTACCTATGCTGCGTTGCAGCGAGAGTCAGGTGTATTGTACTGTAGGTATTCGAGTACTTTACTACAAGTAGTACAGATTAAATTACTAATAATTCTGACAGTGAATCACAATTGGAACCTTTGCTCCTTTTAGTCCAACGTCCCCAAAAGAGGATTCCATGCAGCTTTTATCTTGTAAGCAATTCATGTATTAATTAATGGGATTTGAATAGCTGTACACTGTAGTAAGCATGACATTTGAAAGGGTTAATTGAGGTTTGAAGTGTTCGCTGAAATTCTTTGTTTAAAGAACCTTAAATGCCCCTCCCTTCCCATGAGTTGTGGAGACCTTTAACTGTTTGTGTTGACTCTCTCACTGACCCATTTGCGTGGAGAACCACAACAAAGGCAGGGAGAGGCCGTCCAATTACACATGACACATTCATCACAATTATCCTGCTGCAAGCCAAAACCTAACCCTAGATCTAACCTTACCTCTAGCACTAACCCTAACACCAATTTTAATCCAAGCTTGAGTCCTTACTAAACCTAACCTAAACAGAATTTCTAACCCTAACTCTAAGCTGTGCTGTATCTCTAACCCTAACTCTATCGCAATACTCATCCTTGCCATCTAAACCTAAGTCTAAACCCAAAGCTGTCTAAACCTAAGTCTAAACCCAAATATTGCCCTAGATCTAACCTTAACCTTAACATAACTCTAGCAATAATTCATCATTTATACCTCAGAAAACATGCTATCAGTAGATGTCATTTTCAAAATACAGTACTTATATTTTAAGAAAAAAGTCATAACAAAAAAAGGAGATTTACACTGACACGCAGAGTGAAAAATAGCGGCGTATTTTAAAGGTAACCAGCTTCTGAGTCTCCAAATCCACCTCCATCCCTCAGCTATCTCCTGCGATGAGAGGCTTGTTACACGAATGATACTCCCCTGATGGAAGGCGTGATGAAAGCCGATCCTTGGCCAGCAGAAGGCCTGGCATCCTGGGCCCTGCGTGTGTACGGTTCTCTTTAATGTAAGACACCGTACACCTGCGGTCAGATGATTCATTAGGTCGGCTACTGTGCCGACGTTTCTCATTACTGAAGTCCCTGGCCCCTGATGGAGCAATCTCCTGACAGACGTGTGCTCACACTGCACTCTAGCACTGCACACGGGTTCGGTGCATTCTGGTTCTCGGGGAGGTTGTTGTGTGACACGCTAATATATCTCTATCCGAGGTACACATCACACTAGGGTTTGCTGTATGATTGCATGATCTCATAGCGTATACGTTCTACTCCATACCGTCAATATCCATTGCGTAATATCCCATTGCACACATACCGCACATTGGTGATGGCACAAATGAGGCTTCAAAGTCCAAGGGGGGGTGGGAGTATCCTGAACTAACCAATAAATGTTGATACTAAATGAGGCTTCAAAACCCTGGGTTGTGGGAGGATCCTGCACTAACCACTCAATCTTGATACTAAATGAGGCCTCAAAACCCTGGGTTGTG
>JAACJT020000064.1:5061745-5096871 GCA_009936485.2 Gymnarchus niloticus | reverse complement strand
CCTTTTCTCCCTCCTTAGTGTCCAGCCTCTCATACAACTTGCCATACGCCTTATCTTTAGCCTTCGCCACCTCTCTCATCGTTCTAATAAACAAAAATCTGAAATAGATTATATATATAATTTTTTTTTTTTCAGGTTAGGAAACCTGCCACAATTATGGAGTGCGGTAAATTGAGTTGGATCAGAATTCGTAGGATCGTAGTATCTATTCTGATTACACCTTACCCGTACTGTGTAATTAATTGAATACAGTAAGTTATCCCCTATTAATACTGGCAAGGCACTGCTCAATCCCACCACCCTGCTTTCGCAAACCAGAGCCTGAAGACAGGCTGTTTCAAAATCTTTATCGCAATATTTTTTCAGCAGTAACAACTGCAATAAAGCCATGTGTGTCATGGTGTACACACTCTCCTAGCTTGGTGCTGTTTTTAGTTTATTTGTTTGTTCTGAATAACTCTGACCATACTTAGAGCTGGCAATGATATTTTGAAAAGAATTTTATTCGCCTTTCTGATTTTAACCCATGTCACAGTCTTAGACTCGTGATAGGAAAATCCACATTATGAGTAAATTTGAATTATAAAACTGCAAAGTTAATTTCAGCTTACATTTTTCTCATGGTTGGAAAACCTACACTATGGTGCGTAGCTCTTAAATATTCATGGCAATTCGCAAAAAATTTGTATAACCATTTTACGCAAATGGAAAGGCCACTTGGACACTGTGGTCTGTGGCTCGAGTTTCCCAGAAATGCCAGCATCACTTAGCCGTTTTAGTTTGGGAAAGGTTTTTGCAAGTATTCAAAAAACATGCCTTGCTAGTGGTCAGAATCTTCCCTTCTCATTTCTGACTGAAGCTAAACAGTGCAAACGCTGTCGGGGCCCTGAGAAGCAGTGCAAAGCTTGTTGACTGGGCGAGGAAATAATAACTGCTGGTTTAAATACCACAGGCTTCACGCATTTCTTAGCTTAAACAATGTAGCTCACATAGTCAGTGAATATTAAACATTGGGAGGGCACGTGGCTATGTGAAGCCAAAAACTCATCATTAAGTGTTAATGCACTCATAAAAACAACAACAGCAATGCACCATATGCCTGGCCCCAAGATGTCAAAGTGTGACAATTTAAATTTTCTTGCAGTCAAATTCAATTATCTAAAAGCAACGAATGCATTTTGTAAGTAATGCCTGGCCTAGTAGCCAAAGTGCCATACATTTGCACGGAGGACTGAACGTTTGTATCGTGCATTTCGGAAAGACGACATTACCTCCAAAACAAAAAGCAGTTTGTTTTTCATCCAGCTAAAGTTGCCATCAATTTATTTTTTCTTTCCATGAAAAAAGTGGCTCCAGTTGTCTCCAGAGGGTCACAAATTGAGGGCACATTCATTTCACTATTGCTTTTTAAACGCAGTCATAAATTGAGCACGTTTTGGTGACTCAGTGTCAGGCGGATACCACAAACAATACCAAGTCTCCGAGTCCACAACATTTTATTTACTTTGTCCATTTCTTGGAATTTTTCCTTTCCCATCTACCCACCTTCTTAACCATAATTGCCCTTACTGGCCTGCGTTTCAATCGATAATTGATTGCAGCTGTGCTCGCTGTGAGCCCGTGAGGGGCAAGAAGGACTCTGTCCTTTCTCGTGGTGACAACGGAGATGTCAGTTGCCGATTCTTCAGAATTAGAGCCAGCTGCAGGGCTGTGTCTCAGTTGTCTTATTGTGTCTCCTCAGCTCGTTTCCAGATGTTGAAGGGTGTCTCAGCGCTGTAGGAGACGAGAGTCGGAAGCCAACCTTTCCTTTACATGTCTTCTTTGGCAGGGTCATGATGAAAGATATGCAGGTGTATCCTTCACAGATGAGAATCACACCTGTGCATGACACTCACAAAGGGTAATCGCAAGCGACCATCGCATTGTTTCCATGTAAGGAATGTGGACTTTTCTGTAGGATGTCCCAATTCACCCATTTATTTCACCTTTCCTAGTTTCCTCTCCTCGTCTCCTCCATGAACTTTGAACTAGTGGACAAGGAGACGAGGGGAGGAAATGAATGGAGTGGATGAGATATTGAATCGAGCTGCAACCCAGACCTCTTCTTGAAAGTGTATGTATTCCAGTTTTGTCAAATATTACCTATTAGCGAGTAATTTGCACTCGATCTTGCGATTAGATTCCTTAAAGTCTTAAACGGAATGGGGCAGAATTTGCATTGATTACTTAAAATGTATAACATTTACATCAAAGCATTGACTCCACCACTACCTTTGACACGCCGTCAGGATACATGATAGACTGAGACAAGCACTCATATGAACTTTAAAGAGAAATTAAAATGACATTTGATTCAGCGTCTGTGCTACGTCCTTAGCGGCTTGGAACAGACGTGTACTGGTGAAAGGAAGCTATGAACCTAATGCCATTTTCACATCCAGGGTCTTACAATAGGAGGTCGATGAGCTGCTTTCTGGCCAAAATGCGAAACCAGGACCAGGTTGGATCTTCTCCGCTTGATCACATTGATAAAAACAGGTGCTTGTATGAACAACTTAAGTTCACATTGTGAATTGTAACATTTTCAACCGATGTAACATGCAAAGGTTCGAATGATCTGTCGCAAAGTCAGGAACCTCTGAGTCATCCAAGTGCAAACTAGGAATATAAAATACCTTAGTGTACCTGTGCACACAGCTGGGAGACTGAACCACTTCAGCTTTGAAATAAGAGTTTATTGGGCGTATTAAATGAGACATTCAATTGTGATTCATCAGAGCTGGTCAAAAACACTGTTAGCTGTGGTCGTCAAGGTCATAGCTTCCTAACCTTCATCCCTGCGTGACCACGCACCAACGAATCATGCGGTTCTCACTGAAACAAATTCAATATGCTGAGATTCAGGATTTCACAATTGTGGAAAATTTCTGCCATTTTCAGACTTTGGGGTGGGAACGTTGGTAAATGGATGTGGATGTTTTGGGACAGGGTGCAGTGAACCGGTTCATTCAGGTTATCTGTTCTCTGACCTCCACTAAAACCTCAATGGCTACCCCGGCCCTCAACTGTAGTTCTATCTGTGAGTTGTTTGCCCACTTTTGGTTTCTGTGTATCCATTTTACACTGTTTACACCAAAGCAAGTCTCATTGTGTACCACAGTTCTGTTCTCCATGCCACCAAGTTGCACGGAGCTCTCTTTAAGAAACACCTGAAGGCCCTCCTCCAGCAATATCTAATTCGTTAGTATTTTGATTGTTTGTCCATTGATTGGCATGAATAACAGCCCTTCATGAGAGGATTTTGTGTGCACTAAAATACAGTTAAGCAATTACTTTTGCATTTTATACAATTTCAGCAGTGTTTTAACCTTTAATACGGGTACCTATTATGTCACAATAAATCAAAGTCTTTAGCGTAAAATGTAAAACTGAGTAATTGCATAATCGCCTGGTTTTAGAAGCTAACAGTTAAACAATAATATTGCAGGATAACCATAACACTTTATACAATTTAGTTATTTCACTAAAAAACAGCAGCAATGGCAGAGGAGTGTCAACACTGAAAAAAGCCTGCAGGAAAACCTAAATTATATTCTCGAATACTGAGCTTGCTCATCTAAGCAGGTTATATATTTTAACTTACTTCCAGTGTTAATATGGAGATATTTGGCAGACGATGGCTGTGTTTAACCAGGATTTGATCATGCTCAATGACTCCGACTAGCCAACTAACTAACAAATTGTTGGGTGTCGGTCTTCATCTGCCCTATACCTTCTCTGTCCTTTGAGTGATTCTGTGTGAGTAGCTTCGTGGGTTGCTCCACCTCCCTATCCTCTCCCTGGCCTTAATGTCCCGCCTCTGCATCTGATTACTCCAAGGGGTAGCAGTGATGGGACGTTCAGCACCCCTCGTTCATCTGCTCAGCACGTGCGGACTGGCAGGTGTCGGGTGGGGTGAAGACGCTGGGGTCGCTGATCCCTAGCTGCAGGTCGAAGAAGCGGGTAGAGGTGGTCACGCTGCTGTTCTTTGTGTAGGTCTCCTGGACGGGGTAGCAGTCCTTGTCGGTGTACACTCCCACCCAGGCTTCATCTGCAGGGGAAAGGCAGAGAGCAGCCTGATTCTGGGCTCCCAGTATCTGGGACCCTGCCATGACGGCTTTGGCCAAACTGCTGGACACGTTCCCATTCCCAGCTCGAAAACTCACGTCCTGAAAAGTACTGAGGGGATGACACCCCCTTCTGTGCAACAAATACTCAATAGCAGGGATTCTTAATCGTTTTTATCTGAGGATCTAAACAACAAACTTGGTACCATGCCTTGACCCAAGACTGGGATCAACATTACAAATGCACTGGGGAACGACCTAAAGTTTAAGAAGCACTGGTCTATAAGAATGCTATTGGCCACAGAAACGGGAGCCGCCAGTCCAGAAAAGGAGCAGAACCACAGTCAGGTGGACACGAATGATGCCTACTTCTGCGAGCAGGTTTCCTATCTGACCATTCCTGGACTTCAATCATGTCACCCGGGCCGCCGATGACGTACTGGTCTTCATAAGTGGAGTTATCAGGAATATCATACGGATCCCAGGGTTCACTCAGAGGGATCTTGGAGCACAGCTTGGTGACCTGCTCAATCCGGAAAAGCACGGCACTCTTGAAAAGATAGATGTACTCGAAGTACCTGCAAAGTGAAAACAAAAATCATTTCGAAATTCCATTTAAAAAAACAGCTACCGGCATAACTGCTATAGTTTGGTCTGAGCACGAATCTCTCTTGGTAAATGATTACTGATAATTATAATTCAGACTTTGTTTTAAAGAACATCTGTGATTACAATGAACACTGCTGCCAATACAATATTTATTTATATTATTTGAATCATAAAGGTTTCAAAATAATCATTTTATTTGTATATATGACCAGCTAATCACTTTAAAGATTTGTAAAACACTGTGAACGCAATGGGAGTAAATCCAGAATAGATCTGAGGACACTGACAAACACACAGACACGAATCTTGGCTACAGACAATAGACAATATGCTCTGAGTCAGCAAAGATGCGAAAGGAATGGCCAAGTCAAATACCGAAGCCAGCTGCTCGTGCGAGGGTGCAATTGGCTGCAGTACAAGCCTCCCGACGAGCTATCAGAGGCCTGGTATAGCCTGCATGGAGCCATAGCCTCGGAGCTCAGCATCGATAATGTCACAAGTACATTACTGCAGGCTGCTTGGAAAAATAAACCGTCCAAAATTGTTTGTGTTCAGCTGCTGCTCATCACATTATTATGTGTACCACACAAATACTGAAAACACATGTCTTGGTTCAGTTCAGGCTACGTATTAAATAATTTTGTGGAAGTATGAGCCGAGGCCAACGCCTGCTACTCGGTCAGCTGTAGTGGAACAAAGCCTACAGTCTGACATCAGGTCAAGTCGAAAAGGAGATAAATGCAAAGTCCGAGATAATCGAGTATAGCAGAGTATCCACCTAAATGGAAAGTACTTTCGGAAAAACCAAGCACAATTAAAATAATTAGGACAGTGTGGATATTCAGCAGAAATCCACGGTTATTTGTATGTCTTACTTATTAATTTGAGGAATCTCCTTGTCTAAATATCTTTTTAAAACGTTACATCTTGTAAATACGAGTTGGCAGACTGTCCCCTTGGATTGTCAGGAATGCACGCAGAGGAGCACATTTTCTGTGGTACAGAATTTAAACAGGCCTATTGGTGGTAAATGTACACATTTTCATTATTCAATTTTTACAAAGTATAATACGCAGAATGACCAGTTGCTTAATTATGTAAACCTTTAATCATTACAGTATTTCTCACGGGAGTTCATTCCTGATCAGGCTGGCCTAGAATCAAAGTGTTTTTAAACGTTTATTTAAAATTGGCCTATTGACTTTTGTTTTTTAACTTGCACAAAAGGGTAACAAACATTAATGAGGAAAACATAAAAGATTAAGCTGAAATGCTGCTATTGTACCATTCTGAAGAAAAAAAAAAAACACAGGGATTTATTACTAATAATAATAAACGAACGGTTGGCGACCTGGCGCGTTGTTTGCATGGGAACAACATTTCCCAGGATGCACTCGTGTCAACGGAGGATCCGATAAATGTCAGCCGGTTGTTCTAAATTATAATTAGATATATTCTTATTGACATCGAATTCGATACATGTACGTATATAACTGCATCGTTAAATGACCTGGATTATTATTTTCACTTTACCAAATGATATAACGCTTCTGGTTTACTACTGCACTCCAAAAAGAAAAAAATTCCCACTGAGGACGCATGACTTTGGTGACACTGTATAATCATACGTACTTCTTACATGGCACATGTCCTCTCTTCTCTTCGAGGACCCTAATTTGCTGATTCAGTCCATCATACGACATCATGGCCCGGGTATTCCGCCCTGTGCCGTGGTCATACTCCACGACTCTCCCCTCCCATTGAAGGGGTGCCTGGCAAGGCTGGATCGGAGAACCGGCAAGATCTCGGCGGCCCTGCATGGGCACCGCGGCAAACACACAGAACACGAAGATGAAGGTGAAATCGCAACAACGCATCTTCGCCGTGCAGGTGACTGTATACAGAAGATCGCTCGGCGGCGTTCTAGAGCAGCACCTAGAACCGTAGAACGCTCCGTTCTCTTGCCTCTGTCGCACAGACCGGCGCTGCGCAGGTCCCTGAGAAGCAGATGCAGGAACTCTCACTCATGTCAGCTGGAGATGCGCACCTCGGCTGCTGACTCACTGGCTGCATGGAACCAATCAATTTGTGGTTGAAACAAATTAAACCCCAGCTTTTACAATATAACCAAATGTAACAGCCCAAATTACGCAATTCTAAATGTCATCATATATACAAACACACACGTGTGTGTACAAACGTATTGCATAGGTTATGTAGTGTAGATGGTGCAAACCAAATGTATCACATGAATATTTCATATTCAGAATGCCATAAACATCTCTGTGTGTTCTTACTGTGTATATATTTAAATAACAGTTTTAATCAGAAATGCACTACTTTCACAAATACCTTCATGCCAAAAGCATGCCGGGTAATTTCCTAAAGCTCATCGCATTTTGTAAAGAAAGCTTCAAATTTGAGGCTCTTGGAAATACTGCGCAGGAGCTTAATGATCCGTTCGCTTTGTGACTCGCTGACTGATATGGGACACTTCGTCTGGCCACAGTAACGTTAAGACTGCTAAACTCTGCCCTGATAACTGAAGAACTTGGAGGAGCGAGTCTTGTGGGATCTGAGAGGAGATAAGAATGATGTCACTTTTTTTCGGGGAAATAATAAATGAATCGCGCTAAAAAGGACGCGGAAAAACACCGAGCGTCACTTGTGGTCTTCATTCCATCGACTCCTATCATTTCATCCAGAGCAGCTTGCACGGCTCCCCGAGTTTCCGGGACTCCGTCAGTTCAACCTGTTGAGGAAATACTCCGAAGCGTTTAATGAACGCATTATTCGCCTTCGATGCATTTCAGCCATAAAAAAGTGCATTCCACGTCCGTGCGCCCGTCTGCGAGATCTGGGACGGACATGCTTCTGCCAGCGATCGCTCTTCTATGTGTCTGGATGGGGGGACCCCCGGTACTGACAGCCCCCTGCGAGCCGGTGCACATCCCGATGTGCAGAGCAATGCCATGGAACATAACTCGGATGCCCAACCACCTGCACCACAGCACGCAGGAGAACGCGATCCTGGCCATCGAGCAGTACGAGGAGCTGGTGGACATCAACTGCAGCGCCGTGCTGCGCTTCTTCTTGTGTGCCATGTACGCCCCCATCTGCGTCCTCGAGTACCTCCACGACCCCATCAAGCCCTGCAGGTCGGTGTGCCAGAGAGCCCGGGACGGATGCGAGCCCATCATGAGACTCTACAACCACAGCTGGCCGGAGGGTTTCGCCTGCGACGACCTGCCGGTGTACGAGCGGGCGGTGTGCATTTCCCCCGAAGCCATCGTCACTGACATCTCAGGAGGTTCGTTTCAGGCATGCATGGCTTTCGGGCTGGTCTCATCCGCCGCACCGGCCGTTGTTGCTCGTCGATTGCACCAGTGCATTTATTTTTATGGAATTAAAAGCTTCGCAAAATTAAAATTAAATAAAAAATCGGGTATAGTTTTTTTTTCCCCCAAAGATTCCTGTTATTCCAGATGCAGAAGTTTTCGATTTTTCAAAAGATGTTATGTCGGATAGTCGACAGCCAACGGAATGTGGGACCCCCACGTTTGGTGAGGATTGAGCCATTTAAAACTTAAATCTTACGCATTATATTTGTTTTTATAAGCACCATAAAATGAGGATTTTTTTTTTTTTTTCCTGATAGATGACTGCAGTTGCCACAGTACGAAACTGACATTAACAACATACATGGAAAAGAAGTATGACTACGGTAAGGGCAACAGCCCCCAGCCTCTTCATAGTTTATTACATTATGAGAAGTTAAACCTCATTATGATTACATATAACGTATACCTGCTGTGATCTTACTGGGGCAGCATAAAACTTTCTAGAGGTAGAAGTCACACGTGCTATGAGATCTTCTATTGACGTGCCAATGTTTATTTTTATTTATTTGTAAACATACACCTTCACTTCTGCAGTTATTCACGCAAAAACAATAAGTTTTAGCCGAACCGGCTGCCAGGAGATGACGGCGATGGTGGAGGTTAAGGAAGTCTTCAAATCGACCTACCCAATCCCTCAAGGTCACGTTCCTTTGGTCACCAACTCTTCATGCCCGTGTCCGGAGCTTCAGCCCGGCCAAGAGGTCGTTGTCATGTGTTATGAACGGCGCTCAAGGTGAGCTAAACACACGACTTTCTGTACATTCATGATGAATATCATTCAACAGAAAAATACGGTGAATGCAAGACTTTTAAAACTCATTAGCAATACACTTTGTTTTCCACCCTCTAAATAACACAGCTTTTATATGTCTTTTAGGAAGTTTGTTAAAATAACAATGAAATTATTTGTTAAAGTATGATCATGTAAACAGTTTGCAGTCAAACTTTTGCAGAGCCATCTTGGTGAGATCCATTAAGACTATCGCATGTCTCTTCAGATTAATGCTACTGGATGGTTGTCTGGTGGAGGGGTGGAAGGAGCAGCTAGTAATGAGGTACAAGGTAGGTCAACTGTCCACAAAGCTTGGTATCACTAGTACTGAGCATATTTGATCTCCCAGTTAGGACTTACAACACTAATGACAAACTCACACTGGTAGAGTATCATGCTGTGTGGAAAGACTTTCATAAAAGCGAAGGATCTTCACTATTGTGCATTTTGCTTAATTTCATTTCATCATAAAGGATTTGTTAGTACTTCTTTTCCATGCTATAAATGCCAACGTTTTTGCCCCTCCCATCAATATAAGCGGTGGGAACAAAGACTACAGGAGCATCAGAAGAAGACCCCTAAACGGAAGGGTAAGGGCCGGGCTCCGACGTCAGATAACCCAAAGAAAGACCTCAGGGCCAGGCCCCCAAAGTCAAGCCGTCCCGGGAAAGAGTGAGCGCTCCAACCCATTGGAACCCGGCTTCTTCCTGGGGTGTCGTGAGGCGTGGCAGTGAAAAGCAATGGAAGCGATCATGCAGCCAGGCAAGTCTCATTGATGCATAGCGTGTTTACGCAGCACCTGTTTGCATGCTGTGTCTGCCATTGTTAAGCAGCATTCTCTCATATAGCTTCTGTTTACATGTACTCAAATGAATAACACGCTCCAAACAGTGCAATTCTCACATACAACAGTGGAACTTTTATTTAGCATTCAACATATAACAATATTCATAATGGTCTCTATGGTGTCCGAACTGGAAGACTCAATCATTCTTCATTATTCTGTTTTAATTCAACTCTCCTTGCTTTTAAAACTAAAAGCAGCTCAAGACTGAAATACGATTATATTTATAAAAATAAATTAGCGGGCCATACATTTAAAATTCTGCGAATGAATCTCACAGCCTTTCTTCAACTGTGCAACAAACTATCAGTTAACTCAAATTTAATTGTCTTTAACCAGCTGAAAAGAGATTTCATGTGAAAAACACGTAGAGTGTTATAGGTGTGTGTATTATAAAACATACAGTATATGACACAGTTATTACTTGAGTCATGAATGATTGCTCCACGACTACGTACCAGATAAGTGACTGGAAGATGGATGAATGACATGGCCGTTAAATCAGAAAGCCTCGTTCTATAATGTGGAGCTTGCAGGTCTGCCTGGACAGACGCCCCCTGGTGGGCAGCTTTTGTGCGGGGAGTATTATCTGTTTAATGTGTAAAATGAAAACGTTGCTGAGATTATGTGACTGGGTATGTAATTACTGTTAAAGATGGAACTCATAATATATAGAATTTTCCCTAACAGAGTATATACTCCAGCTAAGTCTTTTTTATATACTGTATAGGAAAACATTTTAATTCCTCAATGTACAATCAGTTTTACTTTAGGTATAATTTTAAAAGCTTTGTATTTTGTGATAAGAAAATACATTTTTTAACTATCAAATTAAAGGTTATGATTTACAAAAATCTTGCAGTGTCTCTCTGTTAATCCACTTTTCCAAATTAAAACAGGCTTATTTTCACATGGAAATGTTAAATTATCATAATGCCCACATTAAGGGGCAATGGTGGCATTAAGGTTAAATAATTAGGACAATCTGTTCGTGTCTGTAAAACAGAAATATAAAATATAACCGGAATGGTCCCTTGAACCAGAGAGCTATGGTATTCGAAACTCCAGAAATCCTCCCTTATTAAGGACTAGTAAAAAGTGTACATTTATAATTTAGCAGACATTTTTGTCCAAAACTACATACAGGTAAGGAAAGTGTGGGCTCAGAGACCAGGGTCAGCCGATCACGATGGGGAACACTGAGATCAGTGCTTCTCAACCTCAAGACCCATTTCCTCCCGCATTCCAAAGACATGCAGGATAGGTCAACTGGCTACTCTAAATTGCTCATAGGTGTGACTGTGTGTGTATGGCTGTTCGTCTCTGTGTTGGCCCTGTGGTGGATTGGCAACCTGCCCAGGGTGTACCCTGTCTTTCACCCAAAGTCAGCTGGGATCAGCTCCAGCTTCCCCGCGACCCTAACGGATAAGCAGTTTAGAAGATGGATGGCCTCTCTCGTGTATACATCTGCAGACCACTAGAGGGTGGTCACAGTCCCAGTTTTATAATTGCAGAAACATGGCCAAATTTCTTTGGCTCCAACATTAATTTCACACGGAAGTGCCATACCCCCCCCAAAACACACACATTACTAGTCCACGCTACTACATATACTTTCCACCACCCGGTTGAACTCCTCTGGTTGATCAGCGTAGACATGATGAGAAGCTTCGTCTATCACCTGAGGCGGGCAGACGGAGAAACGAAGGGTTATCTCCATCAGGAAAATTAAAATGCAAAACACTTCTCAGAAATGGCCAAACACACCAACTGCACCCACCCCCCCAGCCATCATGCCCCCACCCACCACAGTGCAGGTGTAGCCATCCTGCCTCAGCTGCTTCATCCTGTCCCCCGAACTGCTGTCCACCCACGACCGTGATCCGTACAGCAGGGTGACGGGTAGACCCGGGGGTAGCAGGTGGACCCTCTGCAGCATCGGCCTCTTGGCCCAGCCCAGGGACTCTGACATGGCCCTGAAGCCCACCTCCCCGCTGCACAGAGACATGCTCCGTTAGCACTGCTAATGCTGTTCTGCTCCACGGGGGCTCGACACTGACCTATCCTGCTGCCGGTACCTGGGGTTCTGCGCGTTGCAGTGGTAGATGTACTCGGTCATGGTGTCGTCGTCAAAAAAACACTCGAACTTGCTCCTGAAGTCGGGACGGAACCGGTTAATCAGCCCCGGTCCTAGGGGAGAGAAGAAAGGGCATCTCAGACGTCACTGTCATTGATTTGCATATTAAATACATTTTAAATACCTTTTGCATTTTTGTGTGCCCCGGTACATCTGCAGTGCTAAAATTTAGTGGTAACTGCCCCAGAATCTGCCCCCAGCTCTCACCCCAAGGTCCCGCTGCCCGGATCACTGCCAGTGGGTTAAACAAACTGGCCACCGACGCCAGCACCTTCACCCATCGTGGGGGGCCTTGCCTCTTCACGGTCGACCCCCCGGCCACCTCGGTGCCAGGCTGGGGGCGCTCAGGGAAACCCCAGGGGTCTACCAGGATAAGATGAGTGACCCTAAGGAGAGAGTGAGAGAGAGAGTATTAGCAACGGGAAATACAAATACAAGTGAGCCAATCCTTGTCAGTTTAAAAAAATTTTTTTAATTTACACCCACTCTCTTTCAAAATGCTTACTTCAGTTTTCAAAGCAGAGCTCAGAGCCAAAACCTGCCCACAACTCATCCAGATCTAGTCCAAGACACTCAGACTACCAAAAATGAATATGTGCTACCTCTCTGGGTACTGGATGGCATAGGCTGTTGCCAGGTAACCACCCAGGCTGTGGCCCAATAGTATCATGCGTTCCAGCCCCACAGCTCGCCTCCACTGCTCGATGGAACTGACAGACTGCTCCTCGGCCTGCGCCGGGTCTGAGGGGAAGTGGGGCCGGGAGCTGCGTCCGAACCCGAGCAGGTCGAAAGCGTAGACGGGACGTGAGCGGCAGAGCGGATCCAGGTTGTGGATCCACAGTCCAACCCCACCCCCAAATCCATGGACCATCACCAGAGGAATCTGGGAGACTGGGAATAAAACAAAACCCTGACTGGGTGAGACGTATACAAATGCGGATCTCAGACACGTGACCTGTATATTATCCCC
The DNA here is from genome assembly GCA_009936485.2 of Gymnarchus niloticus. Taxonomy (NCBI): domain Eukaryota; kingdom Metazoa; phylum Chordata; class Actinopteri; order Osteoglossiformes; family Gymnarchidae; genus Gymnarchus; species Gymnarchus niloticus. The sequence continues at coordinate 5,084,032 of JAACJT020000064.1, read as the reverse complement.
CCCAAGCCCCATACCATGTGAGAATCCCACCCCAACTTTGCAGCACTCATTACCAGCTTTGAAATGCCTACGAGCGCTCTTATTGGTCACTGTCAGAGTCCAGATCCTCTCCTGATTGGGCAGAGTCACAAACTGGGCACACAGGTCATTCTTCACACCTGTGGAGCAGGGATCTGTTACCATAGCTACAGTATTTTCAGAACCAGAGTGTAGGAGCATCCTGTGGTTTATGGACACTTCAGATGTGCCAAACAGGAAGGGCACAGAGAGGCCAGAGTGCTTGGTCAAGTTTCAACAACTATAGTGCTGGGACCATGGGTTAGACTCATTCACAGATGGCAGTCATTAGTGCTTAAATCACCTGGTCCAACAGGAATTAGACCGAATGATCGAATGACGCTGACAGATAGAGGTAGAGTGTTAACTCAATCGAACGGTAAAACAAAAGCTCGACAGCCTGTGGCAGAGCAAGAACTCAGTTGAACAGCATGATGACAACCTTGAGAGACTTCAGTCTAGCGGGGACTTCTATCAAACAGTATATCAGGCCGCGCTTCACCAGTAACTGAACACACATGGGGCGTACTATGAAGTGAGTTTTACATACCAAGAGTTAACTGGATTAAGTCAGGTTAACTAACCCTGGATTGCCTCAATTAACAGTAAACGGCACTATGATTGTGAGCTACGATTCCTGGTACCCCAAACTCGGAAGTCTCAAGAAAGCTCCCTAATCCAGTAAACTCCCTTTGTAGTTCACCCCACTCTAAAGATATCCAGAGCTGCAAAGTGTCCCAGACCCTGCCAACAGAAGGGGGGAGCCTCACATGCAAGGATCTTTGCCTCAGCACTTTTCAGCAGGGATGCAGAAGTTGGCTTCCAGGACGGCCACCACGACCACCAGCCTGACGAGGATCTGAGACAGACCGAGAGACAAATATAGTCGTTAGCCGCATATTCACACAGCCGGGCCACGGGGGGAGAGAGGTACAGCTACACAGCACTAAGACATTGTTTACAAACAAAACACTACAGAGAACTGATAAACAGGAGGAAAACAGCAGATTTTTAAGCTTAGCAGCTTCGATAATGACCATCAGACATCAGGTCAGGCATCAGGTCACTACATCAATGTATCATAACTAAAGCATTAGCAGGATTTGTGACTTACAACTGAACTTATCATTAAAAGAGTCCTACACTAAAAGTCATTTAGGAGTAATTGACAGTGAATTTGAAGTGTTGAATTCTTGGGGCACGGCTGGTTGGATCGAGGTCACACTTTGATGGAAAAAAGATGCTTTATCCTTCACTATGACAGTCTGCCCTCCACATACAGCACAAAGAAGGTGGTGTTGATTCACAGGGCAGACAGTGGCGGGACTCTCCCAAAATAAATTCAATTTGGTGCTCCAACAGTGGTGAGCACAGAGAAGAGACACCACGGTGACACAGGATACGGTCCGGGAATTTCCTGGAAATACCAGCGACATGACTCGGCCTCTTCTCATAGGCCGTTTTAACGCCAATGACAACAACTACGACTATAAGTATTATCATTATTGTTAGCAACATTTTGTTTTTAAGGAAAGAACTCAAAAACAGGCAACATTTAAAACTTAGACATATAACTAAGTATAGTAAACCCAGGGCTAAGAATCACTTACTGAAACGTTCAGAAGCACCTTAAGTGTAAGGCAGGGCACCCTGTAATCTATCAACATTAATAATCTGTTAAGATTAATAATCTGTCAGCATTAGTAATCTATCAACATTAATAATCTGTTAAGATTAATAATCTGTCACTTTAGTAATCTATCAACATTAATAATCTGTTAAAATTAATAATCTGTCAGCATTAGTAGTCTATTAACATTAATTATCTGTTAAGATTAATAATCTGTCAGCATTAGTAATCTGTCATCATTAATTATTTGTTGACACTGGTACATTTGCTGTGAGTATTGACGGCTGCCCTCCCGGACGGGAGGCACTGACCCCGGACCGTAAACACCGGACTGATAGTCACTCCGCGTCAGTGTCACCGTCCAGATACTCACTCCGCGTCAGTGTCACCGTCCATCACGGCATGGCCAGGCGCACGCGTCCAGCGAGCCGTACGTCACGCAGTCAGGGACCGCGGCAGGACCGCTTCGCCAGCACCCGGGTCTCAGCTGGCTCTGTGCCACACTCGCTTCCGCACTTTTGGAACCGGGAGAGTCGGCTCGGATACCCGTATATGCATGCTCTGATCACGCTGAACCGCTGCCCTTGCAGATTTCGCCGACGATACATGGCTGATAAGAGGCTGCTAATTCCGGAGAGGCTCTGCGGTTAGACAAGAGGACATTGCAATATACTCCCTCACCCTGTAGACATTCGTAGTTTTTCCTCCTTCCGGAACCAGAGATTTCCGGCCCCGCTGTACAATCGGAATGTAATCCGTGTAACATCAACTTCCGCTTTACGGCCGGAAGTGGTTGACTGACACGTCTCTCAAACGCAAGTTCCGCTTCGGTAGTTGGATATCTTTGCGAGTAAGGTTTGTCTTCCGTTGGTCAAGAACAACGGAAAGATGTCTGCTTCGGTTTTTTCTGTACTCTCTCGCTTTTTAGAGGAGTACGTCAGCAGCACGCCGACTAAACTGAAAGTGGTGGACGCCTATCTTCTGTACGTCTTGCTGACCGGAGCCCTGCAGTTTCTGTATTGTTTGCTGGTCGGCACCTTCCCTTTCAATAGCTTTCTGTCGGGCTTCATATCCTGTGTTGGGGCCTTCATTTTGGGAGGTGAGCTGTGTTCCCATGCTTTTATAACATTTCTGCTTCAACCTGCAAATAGTGAGGTGTTTGCAAAATCTCTGCTCAGGTCAGAGAATACAAATTTGGGGTTCCGTGTCATAAACGCTGGTAAAACCATCCGAAGGACTCCTCCAGGCCGGCTGGAGCCTTCCTAGACCTTACCTTTTAGTGTCACTGATGAATCTATAAGAAAGAAAATTCCACATATAGACGCCAGATGTCGCTGTGGTTAAGGACCTCTGAGGTAATTTTCTAGTTGTACTTCTTTGCACCTTTTTGAGAAAGGTACTGCACATAAATTGCTGTGATAAAATGTGTAGCTGCATGGAATTGTATCGTTACAAGTCTTTTGAAAATTACTAGCTAAACATAAGCAACTTACAGGTTGTATCATCTCTGTTCTGGTCTTCCGTGTCCCTGGCACACGGTTGATCTGGTTTTTCCCTGTCTCCTCCAGTCTGTCTGCGTATCCAGATCAACCCGCAGAACAAAGGGGAGTTCCTGTCTGTGTCTCCGGAGAGGGCTTTTGCAGACTTCTTGTTTGCTCACACGGTTCTACAGCTTGTAGTCATTAACTTTATCGGCTGAGAGATGCCTCCTCCTGTAGCAGAATGGTAAGCAAAGCTGGTCTCTCATTCCCAGTGCGTACTTTCATAAATGAGCCTTGTTTTACAGCAGTGAATGACACAATATGCCTGTTCCTCTGTATGAGCTACATCTGTCATCAGTAACCCTAAACCTGAATTTGATGATAGGGCTAGAAATTAAAAGGTTGGATTGTCTTTAGGTAATTAATGCAAACGTAACTGTGATGTCAAAATGTTTTAGAACAGGAAAAATTAAGATACACTGTTTTAAATATAACCTGTTTATCTAGCTAAGCATCATGCATCCAAGAGAGGCTGCCGGCCATTTATATCAGCGCTGTTTCAAGTCATGCTTTGGGGTTCTAGATTTTTTTGGTTTACGGCTTTGAAGTGCAGAATGTTGGCCAGTGAATGATGTGCCGTATTCAGGTTGATTCTTTAGTGTTTTCTTTCTTACAGGTAAACGAAAAAAGTGGGACCAACACCCAGGTTGACTCTGCTGCCGATCTCCGTTTTGTAAGATGGCACTGCATCATCCTAGGCAGAGTGAGCTTCAAAAGGGCAGACTCACGACTGTAAATTTTATTAACAATGAATACCTACACTCTACATGCCACCATTTCGAAGATGACGATGAATGCTCAGAGTATTCAGTCTGTTCTTTTTGTACCGATTGCCCCTTTACGTGTAATGCATTTTGAAATAAATGTAACGCATAAAAGCTCATTACTGTAACGTTTCTGGTTGCCATTTTGTGATCTTCAGCTACATGACAATGGAGGATCTCCAGTTTCGTAAAGTATGTCCAGCCATTGAGAAGATCTCATACATGACTACACAAAGCTAACATCACAGTGTCTGCCCAGGGCACTGTTGTGTCCTGCAAGGTAACCTCAAAGATCTGAACATGTCAGTTGATGTGTGTGGCCAGCTTAATTCTGAGGATAATTGGAACCCTAGAAGAACTTCTGGTCATTTCATAAAAGTGAACAAATCAAGCTCAGTCCATACAACAAGCAGGACTGTCACCTTCTGTTAAGAAGCTCACTTTTTAATACAAACCCAAGATGGTTACTTTGCATACCTGATGGCACCCCTTGAAATCTTCATCCAATGTTTAAATTGTTCTTATTAGATTAGAATATTTTGAGTGTTAAATTCTTAACAATTCCACATTATAGTAGCATAATGTACACTTTTCATATCAATTATCATCAGCATTCTTTGCTTGGTTTGGGACACTCCCACCCACCATGGGTTTTGAAGCCTCATGTAGTGCCAGCGTTGATTGGTTAGTCTGGGATACCCATCATAGACTTTGAAGCGTCATGTAGCGCAAGCATTGATTGGTAATTAGTTCAGGATACTCCCGCCCACCATGGGTTTTGAAGCCTCATGTAGCGCCAGCATTGATTTATTAACCTCTTGTCCCGTCACTACTTTATTTCTGCAAATCTTGTCATCTGTAAATTTATATTGCACTAAATTGCATGAGACAATTTTGTTTCCTGTTACACCGGTATTTGTGAGACCTTGAGGAGGTATGAGATTAACCATGCAGTTTTTCTGCCCTCTGCTGTTTATATGTGGAAATGCCAGTTTCCTCTGAATTGTGCATCGGTCACAGTTCTATCCAGACGTCATGCCAGAAGATTTGGTGAAAGCACACAGCGCACTAGAGCATCCCCGTTTGTCTTTACTGAATCCCTGCTGGAAGTTCATGGTTTTATATTTGTGTTTCATTGTGTAAAATCCAGTGGTTCTTCAGCTGGCCTGTGGTCAAAATTTTCCTTGATCAACATATTACAAAATGGCAGCTTACATTCATTTATCTGTGACTGACAGTAACAAAACATGAAGAATGAACTCATATTTAGGGAAAAAAAACATTTAATTTTAAACAGACTTGGTGCATAGTGCTGTTGCCTTGCACCTCCACGGATGTGGGTTCAAATGGCCTGGCTTCCACGTCTAGCGTGGTATTATTGCACTGTATGCATTGTACTGTTATTGTTTTCCCAGAGCTCAATATAGCATTATTTAGATACACCACAATACTACATAATATGAAAATCAATTCTGTTTATTTTTTGTGCTCCTTTATGCTTCCTACATGGCAAAGGGTCCTTCAGTTACATTCTTGCCGGAGAGTGCAGCAGCATACATTAGAAGCTATGGAAGATGGCTTGAGATGTGCTCATGTAAAGTCAGAGTGGTCAACAGCCTAACTCCTTAAATGCTGCTTATCCAACATAATGTATCCTTCAAAAGGAACATTCTAAAGCGGATATATAATTTAAAAAAAATGGTGTTTATAAAATGTACTAGCTGTAGGACTGGGGAGGGACCACTGGATTAAATGTTGTCATTATGACTCATAACGAGTTTAAAAACCGTCACATTGCATGATAGTCATGTCCAGGAACAAGAGCATGGCTTTGATGACGCCATCAAAAGAACAAGCTGGATGGAATCCAGGTAAGGTTCATGGAGGTAGTGATAGGACAAATGAGGCTTCAAAACCCTTGGTTGCACAACCATGGTATTGAAGCCTCATTTATTGCCTGCAATGTTTGGTATTTGGGAATACTCCAACTCACCATGGGTTTTGAAGTTTTATTTCGCGTCAGCATTGATGAGTCAGAAGAATCAGAATATCTCAGAATCAGAATATCTTTATTGTCATTGTAACGAGTTTGAGATACTCTCACCCACGATAGGTTTTGAAGCGTCATTTGTCCGATCACTACATGGAGGAATGTTTGCCTCCCACACATATGGGCAGAGAGCTTCCCCTACTGGAGAGTTGTGTACAGTTGACAACCCCAGGTGCTACCGCAGATCAATACAGCAAAGCTGCATCTCCAGCTCTGCCTGCTAGCCACAGTCCTTAAAGTTCAATAGGAGATATAAGAGCTTTAGTCACAGACATTCAGGAGATTGTACCTTAGAAATTTATCACCACAGTCTCACTATCACATGTCAAGGGCATGAAATTGTTATTTGGTTAAAGTCATATGAGGGAAAAGGTTATCGTGGAAGGTGGAAGTTTTTAACAATCCAAACATGATTGTAAAAATGAATACTAGCTGCTAAAATCCAGTGCTTTTAAAGCTGCATGTTTCAACAGAGCTAATGCATAGAATAGAAGTCAAAAGGCAGGCCATGTATATTAGAGAGTTTTTCAGATTATGTTGTAGACACCCCTTCTGTTTTTCTTCTGCTTGTCTGTCACAGCATTGCAGAGGATCTGGAGCCCATCCCAGGGAACGAGGGAGAGGTTACCCTGGATGGGACATCAGTCAAAGCATGAAGGAAGATACTGTCATAGTTCTTAACAGGCGAATCACGGTAATATAAGGGCATAATACACCCAGAGCCTGAAAAGTGAATTTGAACTTGGTGCAGTGAAATGTTTAAGAGGTTTTCAGATAATCACTAGTCCGGACATACTGTACCATAGGGTTTGTTTCCACGGTGGTTTCTCCCTTTATTTCTGTGTTAAAAAAATACAAACATGTGTGTACATGGGTGTTTTTAGAAAACTAACTAAAGACAATCTAAGGTTTCCATCTGAGCTCATAGTACAAACAGTACAGATCACATGAAAAGGAGAGGATGAACTCCTCTTACTGTGCTGGCTCCATAGCTTCCAGGTAACCATGACAACGAAGGCCAGGACCACCAGCGCTCCAAGGATCATCAGTAGGTATTTCCACACATGCTGACTAAACACTCAGAGAGGCAGACATGGCCACAGAACAAAAACAATCATGGTAAACACGAAAGTTAAATTAATTTTACAGCACATGCAAAGGTTAACATTTTTGTAAGTATCTGTCATCCATCCATCCATCTGCTTGCCCTGGTGGAGGTTGCAGTGACAGCTGGTTATCCAGGGTGTTTCTTTCTGCTTTGGTTTTCAGTTCTCATTTTTGCCTGCTTCTTTATTTAACCCCTATCACCCTGCTCGGTGATCCACCATCTGCTCGATTACTTCCCGCATAAAGTAAAAGGCACATCAACATCCGTGACCCGGTCCTCTGGCACAAGACGAAACTATAATGAAAAACTACAGGCTTGTCAATGAAGATCCACATAAATCAGTTACAGATGCCAGAGGAAGAGAGAAGAATACAAGGAGAAGGATGAAGCTTAATTAAAAAATCACAAATATATCATAATAAAAATATAAATAAAAAGAAATTTTCAGAAGAAAACAATCATAGAACGATTTGGTTAAGAGTTAATGTTTTGATAACAAGTGAAGCACGGCTTGGAAGAGTTAAACGCAGACACAGACATGTTGATCAAGTGGATAAAAGCAGACACATACTGGACCAGATATTACTAAGATAGGTTGTAAGGTGGGCCGGGGGAACAGGAAACAGCCGCAATGTGTTGGTAGCAAAAGCAAAATGTCACCTTTGAGCTTGAGGTACTACTCCATCTGGACCTGAGCTCACAGTTATGTTTTCCCGTAATGGTGGTAAATTCCCTGCAGCAGAGGAGATTAATATTGCTGGTGAGCCAATTCGCAGCGTCCATCATCTGGAAAGGCTCACTTCCTGCCAGCCAGCTTAGTGTATTACTGCATGCATCTCGTCATATTGCATGACTTTGCTCTTGTTTTCAGAATTATACCGTAACCACAGACGCCCCCATACGGAGAAATGGTTATCGATACATCGGTCTTACCAGTGGGCGTGGGGGGTTTTGGCCTGACGGTGACATGGACGGTCGCGTACTGCTCCCCTGCCCCACAACGGTACCAGCCCTCGTCACTCCTCTGGAGGTTCTCCAGCGTCACCGTGACGGTTCTGAGTCTGTCGTCGCTGATCCGGACGGACTTGACCTGCACGGTATCTTCGTCCTTCAGTGTCACGCAGGAGTTCCAGTCCGCACTGCGACACCACGTCTTCACGCTCGTCCTGTTGTCACACGCCTGGGTGGTGAACTTTCACACACAGCTTAGGCAAACGGGTATCTCTATTATCTTTCAGCTCTTGAAATGCATTAAAATAAATAATTCCCGGATTTGAAACTCTAAGTCAGTAAATGGCTGTGTGCTTGCAAAGTAAAACATCTTTTGCATGTATGTATTTTGTGTCACTGCACTATATAATTTCTATATGATGACATCACTGTTGTACTTCATAGTATAGATACAAAACTATAAAATATGCCGTCATCCATTATTAAACTAAGGGTCTTAAAAAAAGGGATACCTGTGTTTACTACTGTAGAGACACTGGATGCTGACACTACCAGCCTCCTCAGCAGAAACCATGTAGTCCACCACTTCTACACCTGTTGAGTAAAACAGATGACCATCAAGCCAATCATATTAAGGGTCGTTGCTTTAGGACTCAAGGACACCTCCAAAGTGATACCTAGAATCTATCTTTTCATCGCCCACAAAGATTTTCATATTCATCTACAAGAGGAGAATCACTCCATGCAATGTATTATGGGGGGAGGGGGGATACCACCCTTTGGCCAGATTGAGGGGTGCTGTCTAACCCCTTGTAGCCCACCGGACAGAATGGGTTGAAGGCTCTGTCTCTGCGATCCACTCACCATCCTTGACAGTGATGTAGACTGACGCTGTATCATCAGCCTGCCATATTCCACCAACCTCCACCCCACACCAGTACCAGGCAGAGTCCTCCATTGTCAGATTCCTCATAGTGACTGCGAAGACCAGCCCGGTGGGATCGTCCTGGATGGAGACTCGGCTGTCAACATGCGTGGAGTCACTGCGGGCCTGGGTGGTGCAGAAGTCCTTGACTGACCCTCGACACCAGTATTTCACGTGGGAGGCATACTGCGGGTTGTAATGACACGGGATGGTGACCTGGCCACCCTCCAGGACGGAGAGGTCCTTCACTGTGGAGACGGCATTGAGGACCCCTGCAGAGACATGGACCAGAGCAGGAATCCCGTCACTCAGCTTGTAAAGCAGTAGTTTAAGACTCATACTTGATAATCACTGTTGTTGGTTTGAGTACCAAGAAGTAATGCATGTCTAATTTAGCTCCCGAATCTGAGTTTTGTTTTTATTTTTAGTAAAAGTGGAAAGAGTGTTTTGTTTGTTTATGGTCTGTATGACACACAGAGAGGCAAAGTTGGGTTCCAAATTACACAACCCTGGAGCTGTGAGGCCATTCTGCAATCTCCATTTTCCATCAAGCCCAGTCATATTTAGTCAAGGGTGCTTCAATAAAGATCTAAATACTTATGTACATGTGGAATTTCAGATTTTTATTTTTAATACATTTACAAAAATTTGTACAAATCTGTTTTTACTTTCTGATTATGGTGTACAGTGCACAAATTTATGAATAAAAACAAGTTTATTTAAGGACAGCTGTTATGTAACAAAATGTGGTAAAAATTAACTAGTGAGAACCATTTCTCAATGTTCAAATCCCTCAACCCTGGAGGTGGGGTTTGCATGCTGCCCCAGTGTGATGTGGCTTTCTTCCTGCAGTCGAAAGACATGCAGTTAGGCTGATTTGTGTCTCTGAATTGCCCTCAGAAAATTGCCTGAAGGCTGTGTATGATCCCTGTGATGGACCGGCAATCCTGTCCCCAGCGTAGTCCGTCTCAGACCTCCTGAGGTCCTCTCCTTATTGTACACTTAAAAACACTAATGGAAAATGGACGGAGTGACTTCCTGGTTCTAAACATGTCAAAAATTTAAAGCACATACGTCTTCTATATCATTACGGCCCAATAACAGTAACATAATATGTTGGGGCCAAAAAATAAAAAAAAAAACAGAAAAGATTTCAGTTTTTCTCAGTTGTTTTCGTACATTTCTCACATCAGAAATGGAATTTTCAAAACTTCTTGTTCAAATTCCACATTGTCTAATTACTTGTGCGGATAATATCAGCTGTGTCTGATTCTTTTGAACAAATTGCAAATGCTCTGGCATGTTCATGCAAATGATCACACGCAATTGTCTGCTGTTTCCTACATTATCGATCGCTTAAGTAAGTCATGCTCCTGTTTTACTGGTTCTCTGATAAATAGTCTTAGACTCCCTAAACCATCTGGATATTAATTCATTGTACAAGTCATTACATGCAAAATGGTTGAACTAGTTGTCATAATCTGTCAGGCATGTTTTCTATGTGTTTCTATTTGGCTTTTTTTGTAAATGTGTCCTGCATTGACGAATTGCTCTCAGATGAATCTTGACTTTCACCAATGGAGGGGAAGGTTTGCAGCGTTTGATCAACCAATGATCAACCAATTCTCTAAAATAGCTCAGAGGTGGATCTCATGAACCTTCAGTTGGCAAGCATACCCTATATTGGGAGAGCACACAGTATTACAATTGCTGACAATGGAAGAACAACAAGGAAATGAACAGGGTCAACAACCTGGAAGAAGAGGAGTAAGGCTGTGTGGTACTAGGGTAGGGAGGCAAAACAGACAACGTGGGTAGGAGAGGCCAAGCACATGGGTACATTTCAGATGAAATAAGGGCCACAGTCGTGGATCCTGTTCTCAATCCTGGCCTTACAGTGGACAAGGCTGTTTGAAGGATGCAGCTAAAGGTTGGGAGAACAAGCGTGTCCTCAGTCATTCAAACGTTCAACATTGTACTGTAATACTGTATAGCTGTTGTAATGCTTCGTACTACAGAATTCCAATTGCATTTTACAGTAAACAATAAGTATACTTTATACAGATATATATAAACCTTAGCCATAGTTTACATCAGAAAATACTTGATGACACAAGGACTTGTCATTCTGATGATAATGACATGTTCGTTGACATAAATATTTACTTTTGAGAGATAGACTGAAGATTCTGAGCAAGTTATGGGCTTCTGCAAGTAATCCATTGCGTGGTGCCATTTGTACAAATCGTTTCGAGAAATGCACTTACTCTTTTGCGAATGTTAAGGATGACTTGAGAAATTCTCCAAAGCGACTGAGAAAAACTGTAAAGACCCGAAGTTAAGAATTCCTTCATCTGCTAAACTGTACTATTTGAAGGACACTAATACCAGACTTGATTTGTAAAATCACACAGCTAGCAAAACAATGAATTCGGTTGAAGAAATCATTAAAAAAAGGTCACACGTGTGTTTTTGCGTTGTTTACGGTGACCAGGCTCTTTCCCAATGCCACCTCCATGTACCCAGAGCCCACTAACAGAAATGCAGAACTTTCTCCTGACGCTGGTCCACATCAACTTTGTCTTATCTACGGTGTTAAACTTTCACCAACTTAGACAGAACATTCACTCACTCACATTTCAATTTTTTCAATCCCCCTTTTCTCAAAGGGAGAATGTTTATGTTTTTTCCATTTCACTTGATAATCTACATGAGTTGTTACTACCTGGAAGTCCAGTGATGAGAATGAAGACAAGGGAATAAAGGAGAGAAGGCATGTCTGTTGGTCGGGCTGCAGAGACAGCTACCAGCTTCGCAATCATTCTTGTAATTTTTTTTTTTTTTCCACAGGATGTCCTGGAATCAACATCATTTCCTATCCGCCCAAAATGAGCAGACTGTGAGTAACCCTTTAACACGCTGAAGCTCAGCATTATTACAGTCCCACTAATATCGATGCCATTACAAGCACAGCAGCAGAACCAGGAAAGAGCATTACCCTCCACAGGGACTGCCCAAAGAGGGTTCTAGCCTAGATACCCTTATCTGCATTTGCTATCCAGGCTGTTTCAAGTTCAAATCTCCGGACTTCCCACACACACTCCTCTAAAAAAGACATCCAAATCTATTTAGGAAAAAGACAACATGTAAAAATTTATATGAGTGTGAGTCACACAAACAAACTAGCAAAAAACAAGCTTTGTATAAATTAGTCTAAAGAACTGTAACGGGGATGTTTATTCTTTTTATAAGTAGCCTGCATAAACTATGAAATGACTTTCACTTCTGTTTCTCCGGGCTCTATTCAAGCTGTCTTAGCGAGGGAAATTAAATCATGGCTATATATAAAACAAGTTTTTATTCAATTTATTTTTCTATAGTGCCTCTTACAACAGCTGCCCCAGAGTGTTGCAGTACTGCAAAATCATGCAATACATAAACAAGCAACAGAATGAAGTTTGAATTCGACAAATAATTAAATTTTTGTGTTGCACACAAGTTTAGCTACAGCAAAAACCCGTAATGAACCGGATGGCTGGGGGAAGTCCCTTTTGAAATTTTTTTTGGATTTTAAACCTGGGGAGTGCTTTGTGGTTATAAATTTTAGGGAGAATTTGATGTTTGAATGTTTGCTGGTTTTATATAAGTGAATAAGATTTCTGTCTTTTATTGTATGAATTTATTTGTTTTATTGTTATCATTGATTTTGATGGATATTAAATAAATTAATTATTTTTACCTGAGATAATGAGAAGGATGTCAGGGGAACTGACAAATCCTGAAGTTGGACTTTCAGTTTTCCCCAGTCAGAATTCAGGTTTAACTATAGGATTTGTTAAATCTGCTTTCTGGAACGGACTCCAGAAGACAGTGGATTTAAATTCCATGACTGTCACTATAATAATATCACGTTCTGGGCTTTTGATCAAAGCCTTTAACCCCTACGGCTCCAGGGACGCTGGCTGATCCTGTCCTCTGATCCCAGGCTTTCCTTATATGTTTGTCACTTTTCATAAAGTAATAAATCAACAGAGAGACAGACAGACAGATAGAAACAAATGGTTTTTTTTTTCACTGGCATACTCAAATCTGATTTAATCACATATAGTGACCTTCCACCGATTGACTTGGTCAAACACATATAGGTATTTTTGTTGAAATTCTTGTGTTGAGAAGCTCACTACTCAACTCAGGAATGTGTTTTTTGTGAGGGATTTAAAGGTGCGCAAAAAATACATGTAATTTCTGCTCATAAACAGCAGAGGGCAGAAACGCTATATGATTAAGCTCACTTCTCACTTCTCTTAAAGCAGACACGAGAAAACTGCCCTTAGAGAGAAAATAATTGTTAATTTTTGTGGAAAATTTTTTAGATTTCCAGAATTTTAGCAAATGAACTCTAGATTACCTGATTTTATTATTGTCAGGATAAAACCTAGCGCACAAGATAAATCTTGTATTTCTACCGTTGACAGTGAATGAAGGTTTTTATAACGATGTGTATACAATGACAGAGGGTCAGCCTTCATTTCATAGGACATTAGGCTTTGGAAAAGTCACATACAGTATAACTGGTTTTGGTTTCTGTCAGCAGTACCTCAAATTTGACTGTCCACTATACCGCTTTGACATAAATAACGAGCGTTTGAATACCTTTAATTCCTCCCTGCAAACCTGCTGTTGACCTTCACCAAATACGACACGAGAGATTCAAGGTCAAAAGACTTTAGGTCGCGGGGCTGAAGATCGAACAAGTACGTGGGTGGCAAAAATCTCGTATACGCAATACGTGGGAATTTGTGGTGGAACGTGGGCTGTGTTGCCATGGCTACGGCTGTGCTACTTAAACTGATGAGGTTTATGTTATTTTTGTTATTTTTTATGCTGTAAACATGCTGTTCTTTGCATGCAGGCCTTCCAGTCAGAGTCAGTTGTAAAAGCTGCATTTCAGGGCCTAATTAGAAACTGAAATATTGCCTGCTATGATTACTTGTTATATTATTGTAAAGCATTTACATTCATGTGATGCTTTAATCACTCTCATTCACGATTCGTATATTGGAATAAATTCAGATGAGGAATGTATTCAGATTTGCGTCTTGACTCGTGGTGTTGGCCTTACTGGAGGATTTCTGGTGGTTTTCAGAAGAATTGCCAAGTGGTGAGGTAAAAATTACAAATTTGACTCGAGTTTAATAAAAAGATCCTTGCCGTCTAGGTCTTTGGTCATCGCAAGAAAGGATACCCATCTTTTGTTATTTTTAACAGCCAAAGCTTTTTGTTAGGGCAAGGAAACATTTGCAGTGGAGTTTAAGGAAAACTGGCCAGTAGTGCTGTATGAAAAGAGTTTCATGCTGAGGATGACATGATGGGAAATGTGAATGAGGTTTAGATGATATGACATTATGGTGCTGTACATGGAGGCAGCCATCAGATTAACTTGTCTTCACTAGTGTTGCCTTTTTTTTGAGAATAACACTTTATAAGATTGGACTTTCTAAGTCACAGACTAAAGAGCACCAGGCCAGGAAAAATGTTTCTAGGGTTATTTCTTTGGACTGCCTCTATCATGTATCTCCTTGGTGGGCTATCACTCTCTACCCATGTCCAGAAGGTCGTTGTTTCAAATCTCATGGCTGTCAGAGTGACCATACCCCTCTTGGGCCCTTGAGCACACCTTTAACATCAATTTCTCCAGGGGCGTTGGATATTGGTTGACCCTGTGTTCTGACCCCCAAAACCCACTCTTATCAGCTTGTAAATGTGCGCCACGGAGAGGAAAATGAATAAAGCATAACTATTTTATTCTACCCCACCCCCATTGTCATTATTTTTTGGACCATTAGGGGGCACTGTTGCAGTTGTTGTGTTACATGTCGGGGCAGCTTGAGCACCAGAACTTGGGATTTTCATCAATATAGCATTTTTTTTGCATACCCAATTCTACTCTCTTCAAACACTTCCATCCCACTGATAACTGCAACAAGCCTCACAAAAAGAAGCGCTTCACTAAGTATGTCCGCTATGCTTCAGTGTTGTCTGGGAAGAATATTGGAACAGATGCCATTGCTGCAGTATTGTAGAGTATTAAAATAGCACGATAAGACAGATCAGATGCTACCTGTGGTGACACAGCCAGGTCCAGGGACAGAACATTATCAGCAATATAAAGTATGTTGGAGGTCTACATTAAAAGACACGCTGAGCCGCCATGAGCGTTCACAGAGAGGTGGACACCCATGCCTGCTGGACCTCACAGTCTGGCCGGAATGACTCCGGCCTGTGTGAAAGAAGACAGAGTTTGTTCTGTTCCGTAGCCGTGACACACATTCGAAACGGGCCGAGGACTGAAGTGGGAGTTTGACATGTGTTCCAAACAGGCTGGCGGTGAGTAAGCCGGCCGGCCCACGTTAAGATTTCATTACGGTTGCTAAATGTTACACGCTGCTGGCTAATGGAGTGGCCTGCCTTTCCAGTTCCGCATTCCTTTTGTTTTTAAACTTCGTTTCTTGAACAGATTGAGACCGACTTAGTTACCCACCGCTAATTTTCAAGGGCTATGTGTGACAGGAATGAACATTAAATTACATTACTAAGCACAATTTAAGTATTATGCCTCCTTAAATGACATTTTTTAAGGTGCTCCAACTCAGCTGAAGTATTACAGTAAGATACAACACACAAACCTTCTGCTGTATTGTTTCTTGATACACATTGTGATTTGTCCTTTCGTCTAGATTGGGACACATGACACAGATGGTCCACTGAAAGCACGGGTCACAAGGTACACGTTCTCATGAACGTCAAGGAGAGGGCAGTCGCAGGCAGTCAGACTGTTGTCTGTCAGCCGGAGTCCGTTGCCTCGATCAAATTATTGGAGGGAAGGAAACTTGAAGTGGTGAATGGGAAGAGAATATTTAGACCACTTTAGGCCCCTTTACTGTGTGGGTGTCTCTAATGTGTGCGTCTGCTTTTTCTGTGTTTTTAATAGAGCTTTAAGCAATTGCTCTCTGAGTCCTGGTACGTTTCTGGTAGCTTGCAGGCCAGCTCAACAGGGGTGGAGCAGACGGACAGGGAGGCTTTGCTCTAAGCAGAACAGATGGTCCCACCCGTCTGTGTTCTGGAGTTTGGCTGCAGTGCCCGGACCTCCAAGGTGGCCTGGGCAGCCATGCAAAATTCACACGGAGAGACCACCCAGGTCCACAATCCCTAGCCTCATTATTTCAACATTAGCGAGTATTGTGTTACACATCTCCGTCTGGCTGGGTTTTGAACCCATGTAGCGACGACTACAACCTGTGCAACCTGGTGGCAAGAGGGTGAGATTGCAGGGCTGTCCGCAGGCAAAGTGACTCCTCCCTCAGCTAATGTAACCAATCAGACGGCCCTGACTCGGCGTGACATCACCCTGAGCCACAGTAAAACAGACATCTGAGTCCCCCATGTTGCTCACAGCACCAGTTTCACATGACTCAACTGAACAGGAATCTAAGACAATGTGGGGGCAGGGTGATGTCAGGTCACAAGCCTGTCCATTCATGTCACCTGGCTTTACTCTGGATGGTAAAAGGTAGATGTAGCTGTTCCATGACATGGCGCCCATCTCCTTTCTTTGGGTTTTTCTCCTTGTGCCCACGTTGAAATGGCTGGATTTTGTTTTTCCTTTATCTTGTACCCAAGTCTCCTCTTTCCAACCCTGCATCGGGTGCTTCTGTTTGTCATCCTGCCCCAAGCGAGTCGGATGCCAGCTGCCGGCGGCCTTCAATGCCATCCTTCTCATATTCACAAAGCATTTGTTACTACGGCTATGTTAACTGATATTTCCCATGCATTTCAGATGATTGACACATTCCGCGGTACAACAAGGTGCCAGAGACCTGCCATGCTGATGCTGTTTTGAAAAAGAGCTTTTTAATGCTGAAGGCCCCAGAAGAATGGGGTAATTATTACCACGGTAACAGGAATGCCCTCAGTGTTCGATCTGGCCCTTCACATCTTTGCCCACTGCTGAACTCTTATGAGCCTCAATACTGGCTAGAGGTTTCAAGGCTTGATGGAAGAATGCCCCCCCCCGACGGTCCTTACCGCAACACAAACCGTTTCATTCTACAGAGTGCCGTCTGCCTACTCGCTCCTCAGATGAGTGCAGTTGGATCAGGATCACCGTACTTCGAGAGTTCTCGGTAGGCTTTCAGAAAATACAGTCCTCGTTTTTGCTGGAACGCGCCAAGATTAATTTGTCGAGAAACGTTCGCAGACGGTGATATATTGGTGTGCCACGATGAAACACTCCATCATCTGGCATACCTTCTCTTCCCTTTGTTAGGGTAGCAGCTGACCATAGTAACGTGATACGGATTTATTGTAAGGAATTAAACATTACAGTTGTATTCTCAGCATGTACAAAAACATTATTTCTGTTGTCAGCTCTTATTTTCCGGTGAGGAGATGGCGTTATCGAACATTTACCAAGAAAATGAAGAGGTGCATGGTGGTTTTGTTGGAGTTTGTGGCTCTCCCAACAATAATCCCCCTATATTAAGGTTCGACAAGTTTAAAATCCTCAGGTGAGCTGGGGGAAATAGCTTTTGACTTAAAATGTTGTTAAATTGAAAACTTGACATCAGATCCTAGTATCACAACTGGGCTTACTAACTCAGATTTTATTGTGGCGAGCTGGATAAGACACAGACACAGAACACCCTGTACTGGACTGTCCCGGCCATACTGGCCGCTTTTCTGCCAGACGGTTCCTGGGTCTGTTGGGCTGAACACCATAGGGAACAGGCAACCGCCAAGACTTGGTGCTGCCGACTGAATCGGAGGTTCCGGAATGAGATGTGCAGGAGGAGAAATGTGGGTGGTTAGGGGAACCGGCGGGTAACCAGAGATGGCACTAGGTAAAAATAATAAAAAAAAAAAAACAGATTATAAAACCAGAACTACAAACATTGCCTAAAGACAAACAAGACCAGAGCTCAAAATCCTGCACTCCTGCAGCAGCTAAGGCTGAACCCTGACCGAAGCTCACCTCTTACACGAGGTAGACAGATATCAGGTCTGGGACTTACAGTTTTAATGAACTCCACTCAAAACGGATGTAACACCCAATGGTGTTATGTACTTACATTTGAAATGTTTGATGAATAGCAAACTGTAATAAATGAACAAACAAATAAAGCATGCAAATAAAAATATATATAAAAAAAACAGTGAAACGGACATGAAGCTGGGCTGGCATAGGACGTGTGTGATTTTCTTCCCAGCACTTATGTTTTGCGATACGTTACTGGTTTTGAAATTTCACAGATGGCATTGAACGGAACATTCAGTTACATTGTGCAACTTTCACCAAAGTCTTAGTGGATGTACTGCCATGCTGTGAAACCATGTGATACGATGTATTAGGGCAATGTCTGAGCAAAGACAGTGTTAGAGGTATATGTCAGGTGGAGTTAGCTCATTGTGCATGTGACGGCCCTTGGAAAGCACAATGTGACATGGCTTCGTCTAATGACATCGTGTCCAACGTACAAGGCGTACACACGCTCATTGCCACAAGTGTGCATCTATCTCTTAGTTTGGTGACCTTTCACCAATAAACACATTATGTCTGATAGTTCGCTATACCAGTTTCAGATCATGGGCATAGATTTTCATAGAGATGAGAAGGACATGTCCCAACCAGGCTTTGGGGCAGCTGAATAAACACAGCAAAATAAACATTAATTCGAGTGAATCAGTCAGTATTTCCGGCAATAAAAGCAAATTAATGTACCTTCAGACTGATGGTCTCATCCTATTTTAGTTAATAAATTCAGGGCCTTACATTGAGGTAATGAACCCTCGATAGAACAGCTTTTTACGTATGGCCACATACTACTTTACAATTTATAATGTGTATTTGTTTGTATGTGAGAAACGAGTCTTTCATTGCTCCAGGGATGCTAATGTGTATTGGTGCTTAGAATCTAAACAAAGACCAACCACAGACTTCACAACTATGTTTTAATCTGCACCCTCACACAGACTAACAACCAAAGATGCGGTTTTTCTTCCAATCTTATCGTGACGACGGATGACGAATGCATCTTGTGTTCGCTGCGCCCTGAACAACAACGAGGACGTAGAAATTGAAATCGAGCCAGAACAGTAAAGATGCTGAACGTTAACCCACACCGAGGTTTGATGGACTCATATGTGTCAGTGGTGAACATTAAGGGAAACCCACCCTCCCTTTCCACGCTTCCCTTCATGCCTATTTGTTGGTATTTACTCCATCCACACCAACATGCATCATGCTGAGACACAGAAAGCAGCTTAAAGCAGCAACGTGGCAGAAATAAATCTCTTCTCGATTCCTCTCCCCTCTTCTGTCTCAAACCTATGGCATGTTTCCTCATATACTGTAAACACTTCCAATTTTCCTGAACGCGAAGCAGATTCACCTTATGGGTCATCTATCAAACGGGGGTCCAATGAGTAATCACTCCCCGTCTGAGTAACGAGAGACACCTGAAGCTCATATCCATGTGGCGTAAGTACAGTCAACAGACGCAAGATATGAGCTGAGTCTGGAATGTTTTCAGTCGCTCTCCCGTTGGTGATTAACATTACGGGAACGTAATATTGTGATGAGGATGCAGCACTGCTAAGCAAAAGTCAAACTTTGGCAGAATCTCTCTTCCAGTTTTCCTTGAAAATTAGATTGATTTATATTTATCTAAAAATTATTTACAGTAATTATCATATTACTGTCTATTACCTGATTACAGTGAAAGAGCTGTAAATCTACAACAAAAAGCCTTGATATTATTTAATAGCTCTGGGTTCTGAGTGTCTTATGGCCAGTTTATCAATGCATGACAGACTCTCCCCTCCTTCCTTGGCCCTGGCCTGTAGGTTGCTCTCGTGCCACATCTCAACACCACACGGTCCGGGTCCATTTCACTCCTTGTTTTTCTCCAGTTGTGTTCTTCTTTGTAGACTGGGCCTTTCACTTTCCATTTTCCACTCGGTCTGTCCTGCTTCCGTGTCTCTTTAGTCTCTGTTTAGTTATCCGCTCAGGCCCTTGCAGGAGTTCCAAACGTAACTATGACTGTTCTTCAGTGCCCGACTGCAAACGTATCCAGACCGATCCGTCACGTGCGACATCAAGCAGCAATAACTCAGCATTGTTGAACGGGACACCAAAAACACGATTCGTATACCTTTTCGGTTCTCTCAGAACCTGTACACTTCCTTCGATAGGGGGAATCTGATCTGCCAGCAGTTTCTTGAACGACTGGCCCATTTTCCTTAGGCTTCAGCTTTAGTAGCAGTGTTTGGTTAACATCAGAAACAACCCACTGGCCTGCCTGCATCTGAAATAACCAGATGACCTCCTAGTAAACAGCTACATTTCAAGAGAAATGAACACAAGGTTCCTGTTTTCTGTTCTTGCGGTGGTTAAGCAGTCAGCATACGGGCTCCCTATGACCCTGTGCTGGATGTGCGGTTTATAAGCTGGACGAGTGGGTGGAATGATCTCCAATGTTATTGCCGTTCTCTCTCCAAATGCAACCACCATTCAGTGCACAGCCTGGTTTTGAGTCTTTAAAGTAAAACGGACATTTCCTTAAAATGAGTATTTCCCTTAAATGTATGACCACAACCATATTAGTCTGTATTTATATTATTGTCTTGTTAGAAGCTGATGCCACTGTACTTGATGTTGCTGCCGTCTGTGGTAAGGAGCTCTGAAACGACACAGAAAGGCAGACTACCGGTGACCCACTTCTAACTGGTCCCCCATGTGCCTTGTGAATAAAAATAAAAGCGTTTCTGATTCTCTCAGAGCCTGTGACAAATGCTGGCATGCAATTTCAAGGCCCGTTTGGTGGAATGCCACAGGTGTAACAAAACGACAAGCTTTATCTCTTGTTTTCCAGTGAGTCAGCATGGGTGAAAATGTTGTGTGGAGAAAGAACTCCATAATGGCAGGGGTTTACTGCAGGCTCGTCAAGATCTGCTCCAGAATGCTGAAGAATTTTCTTGGTTCACCGGCGATGGAAAAGCCCAGCAGTGTCCAGACCAGGTCTAGATACAATATTATTTCTTATGGCTGTTATCTGTGAAGGAGTGTCTGTGTGTAAATGCCAGTTTTATGTCCAGAATGACTGCAAAGTCATTCTAATGTGAACTCCTGTTCGCTTGCCGTGAACTCCTCACTTTTGAACTGAGTGGATCATGAGATTCACCGTGTCATCAACCTTCTGCCCCTGGCCCTGATGACGCCTTGGCTTCTCCCCTTAGTTTTTTCAGGATACTCCATTTACCGTCCCTTGTCTGTCATGTGACCGCATCCATAGGCCACGCTAAACCGTGAACCTAGCTCGATGTGTGCTGTGCCAGCATCGCACTACAAAACTCACAGTCTTTTAGAAAAAGAAACAAGATCAAAAAGTAGTATTTAGGTAGTGTGTTAATGTTTCTGTTTTAAAAATTCCTTTTAGAATTATATTAAAATGATAAAATGAACTCTAAAACATCATTTTGATTCGTGAAATGTAGGGTTTCCACTGATTGGACAAAACTGACAGCCTCTGTTAGTGTACAGGACCAAGAATAACACGTCTTCAAACAAGGGCTGAATTCAATAATTACAGAGACAAAGTACAATGAAACTGGATCAATGCTGAGCTTCCTTTCCAACACAGAGCTGGAGAGCAGCCACTGGTACTTCCTCCATTTTGACCACACAAATATTTTAACAACAAAATTGGAGGGTCTCCTTTTCTGTAGTGTCTGCACATTGGTCAGAGCAATACTGAGAATTCGTTGCCTTACATTGACGTTGTGAAAGGGTCTCTTATGTCGTGGGAGAAGAGACAGCGGCCATCTTCTTTCCATATTGTGTGACCATGCCATCTAGCGCCCTCTAGAGTCTGATTTGGAAATTTTAAAAAGCACTTGTTTTTTGCTTATTTGAGGCTTGTTTCATCTTCAACTCTTTCACAATAGACCAGTACAGATTTTTTCTCGCAATTGGCTGTTTTTTTGCGGTATGTTGCACTTCTTCAGGGTGCACCACACTCACCAGAGGACAATCAGAGATGTGTCTAGTGATGGGACAAAAGAGACTTCAAAACCCGGAGTGGGTCGGAGTATCCTGAGCTAACAAATCAATGCTGGTGCTAAATGAGGCTTCAAAATCCATGGTGGGTGAGAGTATCCTGAGCTAACAAATCAATACTGGTGCTAAATGAGGCTTCAAAATCCA
>JAACJT020000064.1:5025923-5056464 GCA_009936485.2 Gymnarchus niloticus | reverse complement strand
GACCTGTGTGTTGTGTTGTGCTGTGGAGTGTGATATGTGCGGTTTGCTCTGTGACCTGTGTGTTGTGTTGTGCTGTGCACTATGCTTAGCACAATGTTCTGTGCCGTTCATGCTGATCACATGTACGTGTATCTCTGCATACAGTGTATGTAAGATGCAATGCTCATGTTTATCTTCTCTATGCATGCAGTACTTTTCATGTGCCAAGTGATTGCACTTTAATTTTACTGTATAGTTTTAAAACCTCAACAAGATTAACTATTGATGGAAATGTAGAGTAATTATTTTCTCCAATTCCATAAAATAATGTAACTTAAGAGGAGAGTGAGTTTAATTACTTTGAAAAAATTTCTAATTAAAAATGTAATTACTTTAGAAAGTCATTTTTAGAAATCTTTTTGCCTCAAATTAATCACCTGTCTATTTCTCATCTGGTGGTGAAAACGGATGACAGATTAATTATCTTACGGGGAAGAAAGAGATAAAGAGTGAAATCTGGGAATTAAATAGTTCAGCTTAAAAGAAGAGCTGCCATGCACTGCATTACAGATACAGACAAATATTATATAGCATTTTTCATCTGTAAAAGTTGAATATTACTCTCCAGCAAATTAGTTTCATGACCTTTCATATAACACAACTGAACCTAAAGTTTATTAGTCGTTAACAGCTCACAGTTGTGTCATTTTGTGCCTCGTAGCCAGCCGTGCAGAGAGTGTGTAATGTAACTCGAGCAGCACAGCTGTCGTGAAGGGACAGCGCTGCCGACGTAAAACGAATATGAAAGAAGGCAGTTTGATTTTCCTTCACAAAAAGCAGGCAATTTAATCGGCAGAAAGACTTCACAAAGCCCCGGCTGGCCATGTCTGCTCTTTCGAAAAGAGAAGCTTAGTAGTTAATGATCTGGACTCAAAGTCACAGGCGTGGGTAGTCTTTGCCCATGTGACACGGGAACAAAACGCACACTTCACACGCTTACAGCAGAGTCAAAATTTAAATCTCTGACCTTGAAGGTGTGAGGCAGCTGTGTGACCCACTGACCCACCATGATGCCCGAGTCTGGTTAATTCAATACAAAAACTTCATGTTACTGTGGCGGTCTCCTAAAAAACCTTCTCATGGAGAGAGTGGATCCTGAAGAGGTTTGAGGAAGACCTTGGTGCTGCAGCCCAGAAACTGTCCTCTAGACCTCCCATCGCTTTTAACCTGGATGATTCATGATTTAGGATTTATCCCTCAAATTGTATGTGGCTCACATGACCCCAAAGACGGTGTAGCCACATGTACAAATACAGGAGTTGGAGCAATGCTGTCCTTTCCTGTTTTGTCAAGACGAGGTCTCACGGTTCTACGTGGTTGGCACCATCGATTCCACGTGCTAAGCATTAAAATGGGGCTTGCCCACAATAATGTATTGCATTGGGAAGACAGTTAGAGATAAGAGCTGATTCATTAGACTATGATGAGTAGGCAGGGCTGTCATCACGCTTGATTCGTGAGGAGCGGAGACATGAGAGAGAAAGAAATGAACGAGACAGCACTGGAATGCATGAAAGGTTGAGGTTTAAGGCTGAAAAAAGCAGAATAAGAACATAATAGAGTTCCAGTTTTACCCAGCAGCCACCAAGAAAAAAAAGAGAAAGCTATTCAGTTCCACTCTAATCATGGAAAAGCTTTAAATTAGCCAACAAATCTGCCATGACTTCCAAAAACACAAAAGCATTTATTTTTAGTGATGGGACAAATGAGGCTTCAAAACCTGTGGTGGTTCGGAGTATCCAGAAAAACCAATCAGTACTAGCTAAACCTCTTTTAGCACCAGCACTGACTGGTAGTTCAGGATACTCCTACCCACCCTGGGTTTTGAAGCCTCACTTAGCACCAGCATTGATTGGGTAGTTCAAGATACTCCCAGCCACCATGGGTTTTGAAGCCTCATCACTATTTTTTTTTTCTTAGACAGGTTGCTGTCAGTGGATGACAGCCTTGTTTACATCTGTAAAAAAAGTCTCCTTGGACCACAGTGGGGGAGCTTTAGTGCCTGTCATTAGTCCCAGCTGTCTAGTGTTAAATGCAGGTCGACCTTTATCCCCAAGGTCACATAGAAAGGAGACAACTTTCTGCAAATTTTTTGTTGCTGATCCATGACAATACATGTCCTCTACTTTAGTTGCTCAATACTTAAAACACACGGAGAAGCATAGTTTTTTTTATTTGAGCTGAATTTTTACAGCTAGCAGCTAATTTATGTGCAGAATACCAGGTGAGATGGTTAATTTAAACAAGGCCACTAACAATAAATTAAGGGGCGAGTTACACTGAAAGCTAAGGCTATGGGGCTTCAGGGATCTTTGCCAGATCTTCATTTCTGCCTTTCCTTTATTCATCCTCATCCCCTCTTCTTTTAACCTGTGACAAGAAAAAGCCCACCCTGGAATTGGTCAGGACCAAAGCTGCATGGATGTCTACATAGGGTATAGATCCCTCATTGCGGCTCTGCTTTCACCATAGCCTTTAATTTAGACACTTGGTGAAGTCACCTGGGCTCTGAGGTGAAGAAGTGAAGGCTTCAGGCCTCGATAACCTGACCTGAGGCACCATAATATAAAATCTGTTCAGCGTCGCTCCTCTCGAACTAGTGAATACCTTCAAGTGAGTGGGAAACCCTAGGATGTGATCAGTACTATTAGTTGGTTAAAGACACTGTCGACCCTCCAGACTTCATGAAGGGTTGTTTCATGTATGTGGAAGTGAGACATAAAGTGGTCTGGTCACCTCCAGCAGGCTGCTATGACACAGGGAATCATGAACTGGGGCCCCGGAGATTTAGGTCTTTTGATTTAATGGCTGTAACCAGGTGATTTAAACCTATGGTTTAGTGCCCGAGGCCAGGGAACTTGGACCAAGGGACCCCGACTCCAAAACCTGGTGCAGACCTAACACACCCATCTCCTGCTGTATGAGAGACTTGACAAACAGCACAAGGGCCATGAGTGAGGGAAACCGTGGAGATTTAATCAAATCTAAGGGACTGGCAAGAGAAAGCTCAGGCCTGCAGCTGGCCCGGGGAGAGGGCAGTAAATATTGATTATAGGTTAAAGGCAATTAAAATAATGGAGAATGAAAGCCTGCAAACGTTGCCAAAATGTTCTTGGCTATGCAGGCATTTACCACAAAGGCAGAGAGTGAGGCCCTGATTTAATGAGCAGTGGCTCAGAGGCTTTAATGCGTCTCCTTCGCATAATCTACGTTTTACGGCGAAGAGTGAACGAGAGAGGGAGCGTGCCAAGGCCCAAGACCGACGCTAAAAGGCGGCGAGATGCCCGGCGAGGGTAAGTAAGCCACACTCAGCACTAAAAGTCTAATTAATATTAAATAAGCAAGCTTAACATTTTCATTTTAGCTACAGCCTATGATATTCACCTTAAGCTGAGCGTCAGAAAGGTCACGCATTACACGGATGCTGAACGGGGCTCTCAGGGCGGATGTTTCCGCATGCGGTAACCTGTTTCAAACGGCGGTAAAGATGTTGGAGCCAACATGAAATGGTGACGTTAATGAGGGTAACATAAATATAGTCAAGTCATTTTGGTCTTCCTTGTACCAGCAACTTTAACTCGACCACTGAGCCAACATTCTGCCAAAGACTGCCACAGAAACCCACACGCGATCAGGCATGTCCAGACAGGCCCTCATATGTGTGCGTGTAAGCACGCACACGCCCAAGTGCGTGACCCAGGTACACACACAATTACACAGACTGAAGCCAAAGCTCTTACAATCTCTCCCTCGCACTCGCGTACTCACCATAGTGTATAAATATTTCAGGCGTCTGCAGGAACAATCAGAGCAAAGCAGACCAGGCCCAGAGAAACAGGCAGTGAATCCATCACCAGCATGACTGCCAGACGTAGATCAAGTAACAGGCCTCACTGGTTTAACTCTGTGTAATTTCTCCGCAGTTTGCTATTTCACTCCTGACTGAATAAAACGTCCTTAAGGTGAATTCTGCTGCCACACGCTGTCTTATCAGCACCACAGTCCGGAGCCTCCCTGGTACTGTTGTACTGATATTGAATGTCGGTGTCGGTGTTGAAAGAACATGCTAGGACAGCTGCCCTTACAGGATTGCCTTCGCAGATAATAATGTCCAAACTTTGCACGCATTTAAGAGTCAAAATGAGATTCAGATCAACACAGACAGTAGCCATCAGTCATTTGTCGAGTTCATTAGTGTTAATTATTCATATCTCGATGTGGATTATGGTCAGGTGTAAGCTGCGGTTGTGCTGGAAGCTTGCTGCGATTCTCATGCTTCAGAAATGTTTGAAGATTTTATCATCTGCCACTGTTGGGCTGTGTACACCACATTCGAGGAGAGTTCAGACATCCTGAATGTTACAAATTTCTTATATGAGTCTCCCCTTCAGTGATCCTTTTTGTAATATGATAATATGGCACAAAGATTTTTGCCCGGCTGAAAGCCAATCCAGTTGGATTTCATGAGGCCACAACAGCGTTGCTTTGGGAACTCGATGCCTTCATTCAGAGTGACAGTTTTTACTCTCTTAATCAGCTGCATGTTTTATCGGAGTGGTTCAGGTTAAGTTACCTGCTCAAGGGTACAACAGCTGACCACTACTGGGACTTGACCCAACAACTTTTCAGTTATGAATCCAAACCCTTAGCCACGATTCCACCCTTGCAGTAATGGCTGCTTGCCATGCTCTCAAAAGGGCGGTCGTATTTTTTTCTCCATTTCTATGATATGTTCTGGATCATGGTCACCAATGGATATTTTCTCCAGCCCCAGTCTGAACTGCTGGACTTTCAGTTGTGGTTGAACTCCATCTTGCTCAGCTTTAATGAAATTCAACTGAGAAGAAAAAAAAATGTTCCTTGTAAAGCCCTGTACTCCTTTTAAACAATGTGTTTTTTATCGGCATGTGCAGGGCCAGGAGGGTTAGGCCTAGGAAGCACTTATCTGAAATGAAATGAAAATGAAAAACCACTGCTGAGGCTGAGAGCAGGCAGATAAAGTTAAACACGGCAATCCCAAGGTTCCTATCAGTGATGTCTGTTGGCCTACGGTGTTAGTAATCCACCTAGCCACAAGGGGGCAACCCGATCCACTTCCCTCAGTTTGTCTGCCTACACTCTAACAGGTCTACTGAAGCAGTAGATCACGAAATAGTCAAGCTACCAGTTCCTGCCAAAACCAGGACATGGCCAGTAATTAAACATTCTAAGGACTGTGTTTAAACTGAATGCAGAGCATTGCTCAGTGCTCCTTAAAATTCCCCTCTGGAGAACAAGTCATAGCATTGCTATTTTCAGTGTGATTCTACAATTCCTCATCCTTGCTTGATTAATAACTTTGCTCATTTCTCGGTTCCATGCCTGATCTTCGAATGCCTTCATCCTGCTTCAGTTTACCACACCATTCCCTGACTTCTGCTAACCCTTCCAGTTTCCTGTCTGGGTACCTAAGCAATATGCCTTTGGTGTGTGGTCCTACTCAGCACTTGGGTCTATACATATTTGTCCGGCTGATCCATTTTCACGAGGTCCTGGTGAATCGGGGTTATAGATCCCTGATTCAGGAAATAGACTCGTGACTCAAAGGTTACAAGTTCAAAGAGTGGTATAAGATCTAATCAACTGATCTAAGCACGACATTTTTATACACTCAACAAAATGCAAATAAATGACAGTTATCAATTTCTAGCAGTGGTGTGCAGGTATTCATGAGTTCCCAGCTGACTTCTGCTAATCAAGTCCAGTTGTACTCAAGGCCCCTTTCACTGAGATATGCCAGTTTTCCTCCAAAAGAAATACATACACCATTAGCATTTAAATGAAACTGATAATAAATAAAAAGAAAAAAGAAATTCAACTACAAAGGAGAAAAGTATTAGTGTTTGAACACAGTTTAACAATGCAATACAGACACAAACGCGTACGCAGGTCACATAATGTACCACAAAGAACACAGGGCCACGTAACACGCGTGTGTGTGCTAATGTGTGGCCACTTGTGCATGTGTGTGTGTCGCCAAACACTGGGAGAGCCGCCCCTTGGGAATACTGACATGATTCAGGCACGTGAGAACAAAGACACGCGGGACACGAAGCTGGCACTCCGTTCGAAAATGGAATTACTTCCACGTGTTTCCGGACGTCATACAAAGAAGGAAATGCCATTCTCTCACCACCATCTTTGTCTGTGTAAAGCATCGGTGCAATTGTTATGTCTACAGATTTTAAACTAAAACACCTGTGGAAAAAGGAACCCTTTGAAGGGTCTGCAATATATACATTTACCAAGGGAAAGTCTGCTCCATTCCCGTGGATGCTGGGAGCCAAGAGCAGCTCCAAACCCACTGAATGGCAACTTCGAAGACTGAGCAAATTCATTTTTGGATCAATATGCATCTTCAGCACTATCAGATTGTGTTAATGTTGTAACTGAATCAGCCACTCGTGTGTAACCCCCATCCCGGTTCCCCGCCGAGTCTGAATTTCACTTTTTTTTTTCTTTTCCTAACGGCTAAAATGGACTTGGTGAAACAGTTCTGTTCTACATGAATTCATTTTAAATAAAACGTTTTCAGATTCCCTCAAAGGCTCGACAGCTCGGTAAAGAGACTATCTTGAGCATGAAGATTGGACAGTGGTGGGATGGGTGAATACCATGCCGTTAATGACAATGACACGCTTGTGGGTTAATCAGAACCGCATTCCTAATGAGGGCGACGCACCACAGGCTGATTAGAGCAGACTTGCTAACGAAGGTGAGGGAAGTCACTTAATCACCGGTGCACTCGCAATGCTAAGTTTCACACGGGTTCATCAGAACTGCACCGCTGATCAAACAGGGGCCATGCCAAGTGCTTATCAGAACCATGCTGTTAGTGAGAGTGACACGCATATGGGCTTTATCAGAAGCACAGTGAGAGAGTGACTGACGGCATCCCGCTGACTTCCTGGGGAGCACGTATCAATGGACATAAGGAGCCTTCGTCGCTGAGTGTAGCCTTGAACACCACAGTGATTTTTAGCTTTTGACTGTAGCACTATAGTAAAACCTTTGTTGCCAATAGCACCTTTAAATTGTCTTCTGCTGAAGGATATTACAGCAGGTATTTGCTACGCTAAGCCTCTGAAAAGGTGTCACACCTTAACTTGGCGTCAGCCCAAAGGTGCCTTAGTATGTAAGAAAGAGTTTGCGTCCACAGTACAAGCAGTCAAAAATTTCAGCGGGGCCAGGATTACGCTGATTTTTTAGTCTTCTTTTTTTTCCATGCTACCCATTTCAGCAGTGCGTGCTCAGAGGCCACGGCCCAAGTGCCTATGCCCCCCAAGTGCCTATGCCAGCACGACGTGCTTCATCCTACAGATCGAAGCTCTTTGTGCTAGTCGACAGTCCATGCTGTGTCCCTGTTGGCAGTGCCTGCTTCACCCCGCCCATAACCGATCGTGGTTGTATCATATTTTTGATGTGCAAAAGTGCACCATGCATACTTTTGGTCAGAACTAATGTAGCTATATTTAAACCTAATGTAGAAATACCAATTAATAAAAGGTGTTAAATCATTACACCATTTGGTTTTTTTTTGACAGTTATTTTCAGTATGGAGCATGGTAATTTATCTCTGACAGGCGTTGAGATAGGAATTCATAATGCATTCTGGGTGGTTTCTGTCTTTAAAATGGAAATCTAATATGAAGAAAGATTTGGCTGCGCTATGCTGAACCTTTATAGATTTTGTAGCTGAATTTAAATGACAGAAGTTATCTTATAATATAGCAGTAGTGTTAATAATGTACTGTATATTTATACTATAATAAACATATTTGAAGAATTATTAGTCTGGCTCAGTTTGTTATCCCGAGGTAAACGTATCTTCCGGCACATTCCTCATGCATCAGCCTGTTCCTCATAAACATTCTATCCAAGGACAACAGTTAACATTTCATTTTTACACGTCTTAAAATAACTGTGAAAAAAACCTATCACACAGAGTCATCACTGGACCTGACAAATATTATTCAGATTTAATTTCTATTATCCACAGCAGTGTTTTTAAAGTGTTTTAGTAAAACTGACACAAGGAGCTAATCCATGGGTATTTCAGACCTCTCAGTAATATTCATTTTAGGACTGAGATGGCAAAATATTATATAAACAAATGACCGAGAACAGGTACGAGGATACATCCCGTTTGCGGTCAGCATGGGATCCGTGACGTACAACTCATGTTTGTGGTTCCGATTTGGCAAATAGTCCCACTGAAACTTCTACCATAATGTACATAAATGTCCTTATGCTGGTATATTAAAGCCCACGTATTTGGAGAAAACCAGCCATAGGTGACTGGCGACTAGGCTGGGAGTCACTTACAGTACGAATGCTGTAAGCAGTGGAACAAGTGGTAGAAAGTTGGTCGTCCTGACGAGCAGATTGATGTGGGCGGAAACTTTCACATGTCACGGTGAGTAACATGCAATGCAGCTGACATGATCACATGATCAAAGGCGGTCAGAGTGACGGAAAATGTCCGTCCCCAAATTAAGCTCTCAACACTAGGAAGACTGTGGTGACATTTATGAAAGCTGGGTTCCCAAACAGCAGATGACATGCGAAGACTGTTTTGTTCAGATTGTTATTTGGAAAAAAGACTGTGAAATTTTCAGAGTAAAACTTTACAGGGAGAAATATCATATCCAAGTGGCCTAACATTCAGAAAATAAAGTACACTTTTAATAAGAAGTATAAACATCTCACATATTCATGTGTATCAGAAAATGCTTCCATCCATCCATCCATCCATCCATCCATCCATATTCTACCCACACATCCTGGTCAGAGTCATAGAGAGACATGGAGCATATCCCATGAAGTTTGAGCTCACTCTGAGTGGGATGCCAGTCCATCGCTGGGCTATTTTCTCATTCGTCATAATTAATAATTTGCCATTTGTCAAATGTTCAAACACATTATTATTATTATTTTTTATTTGGCATTCAACATTTATTTTATTGTATTTGTGTAATCTTTAATCAAAATTGCTTTACACAGTTTATCATCCAGCACAGTTTAGAAAGCGTGGATGCATGTTCTCCCAGGAGTGTGAGACCCCAAGAAGCAGGCTGAGTCACGCGCCTGACCTGGAAGGTTACACATACAGCACTGTGCAAAAGTCTTGAGCCACCCCTCATTTCTTCATATGCTTCCAAAGAGCCAGACTTGTATTTTTTTTTTATCTAGTCCTGAAGAATAGTTCTCCAGGTTTCCTAAAGGAATTTCAAAGTTTTTGGCTCTCATTTTCAGTCCAGTCTCTGTACCTGACCAGTTTCAGAGGAACGTTTTTTTGTTTGTTAAGTCTGACAGTGACCTATGTATGAATCATCCAAGCATAACAAAACCATCTAACTTAAGGCATGAACCAGTGAAGAAACAGGTGCTGATGATCAGATGATGTTGCAATAAATCACTGGACCTATTGTCCCATTTTCCTAGCAAATTATAAGGAAATGAGGGGTGGCTCAAGACTTTTGCACAGTACTGTACCTTATCCATACCCCCTTTGCGGTCTGGAGATTCTGTGACTGTGCTTCGTGTTAAAAGCGGAATATAAATAAAATTGAATTGAATTGAATTGAAATTCTGCTGGTCACAGAAATATTTTCTTGTCATAACAACATCAGGGGGCAGCGTGCTGAAAAAAGCCTATCTTTCCATGACTGCCCTCAGTGTCACACAGTCTATGTTATCCAGCACAGAATTGCTCCCCGCTTCTGCGTCTGAAGGACCTCAATACCTGCGACCCACACCACCAAAGAACGATGGACCCGTGAAAATGTCATTCTCGGAATATGGGACCCACTGTCGTGAATATTTAATTAAAAGAAATCTTCTGAGTTTTTCTAAGTGGCATCGAATCAATATTAATCAACTTCATTTTTGGTGTCATGCTAAATATAAAACAATAACCAATTAGCATGAGTGAACATCCCTGTGACCCTGACTAGGATAAGCAGTCAGCAGATGGATGAGTGAGCGTGACTTGGCACAATTAATTTGTGTCTTGCTCCGCACTGCCAAATTAACCCACCAACTTGCTTTTAGTTTCCCATCATCACTTCTTTCATGGAAACTTCAGTGATGATATTAATAACTTCTCTTCCATTAGGTGGAGGCTACAACCTGATTTTTTGTAATACAAGTATTTTCTTCACTTTGGAGAAATCACTACCCTCCAAAAGCCCAGAAACTCAATACAGGACAGGGACAGTGTCTATTGACCTTGGCATGACCTTGTGAGACTTCACAGTAGCTCCATGTCCTCCATTCCGTGGGGTCTTCTGCCCTTCTGTCCTTCCACATCCTTTCTCTCGTCCAGGAGCAGTGGTGTTCCCACAAATGCCACTTATTGGATTAGCGTTAAGCTCATAACGTCAATACGCATCCTGTCTCATCTGCCAATCAGCTTATACCTATCCAACGCATCTCCATCTAATTTCAATTCCCATCAGGCACCCAGAGGGACACCCTGGTCTTTTTTGACACCTTATATTAATTAGGAAGGGTTATCTAGAATATAATGAAACATTCTCATTTTCAAGAAAGTGTGTTATTTCCCCTCTGAGTGTGTTTATAACGGACACCTGCTTTAAGATATAAATCTACCTAACTGACCCTGATCAATCCTAACCAATCTCTTCCGAACCATCCTCAATTGGTTGAAAAAAGTTTCCTGTAGAAACCTTACTCTGCCATCAGGGGACCACCTTACAAACTTTGACTCTGTGTATGTATGAACTGTATGCGGGCTTCATATCACCTACACCTCAATGGCTTGCCCTCAAGTCTCTTGCCCACTGGATGATCATGCTGTGATTGTCTCGGTTAATCGAAGGAGTGTCCAGCAATTCACTTCAGCAGCTAGGCTGTAGGGGATACTCAGAGGGCACATTAGCAGATAAATGTAAAAATTCCAAGGCATGTCTTTAGATATACAACCCCTACCAACCTGAGAGACTCATTTCTACACTGCACCACAATTAAAGCTATTGGCTTCTGGAAGGATGCCACAGTAGCATTTATCTGTCAAAGCCATGACCAGCTCAAGCCCCTGAGGGGGTTAGGGGAGATACAGTTGTGAGACCTCAGTGTGTACACTGAGAGATATGACCTGGGGATCACGCTACTTAGTCATATCATTCCTGCAGGTGGACAGGGAATAATTTGTCATTTTTTCCTGTATTTTCCCCCATTGTTTTCCGATTCAATTTGAAACATCTTTCAGAAGCTGCTTAGGGGCCATGTTGTCGTCAAAGTCAGATACGTGAAACGAGGCTACATTGATGCATGGATCGACACCGTAGCTGGTGAAATGCCAAAGAAGCTGACTTCACACTCCACTGAGCTCTGGCATGCTAGGCTGCCTTTGACTCTCATGTTCTGGGCTTGTGCTCAGCCCTAGTGTAGGTATCAAGGGCTTTAGTTTGAGATTGTGAATCCATCACAACGGTTACTACATTGATCGTTTCCTTTAATCGGTGGCTTGGTTCTTTAGTCTGACGGAGTAATCCATTTGCCTGGTAGGTTGTCTTGGTGGTGGTGCTGTGGGTTCGATCCCATGTCAGTTCCATTGTAGGTCAAGCTTGTGACCCAAACAAATTACAATAGCTTACAGTATCCCCTTACAGTAGGACATGCACCATTCAGGAGTGAAAAAGAAAGAAATGCGTGAAGGTCAGTCAAACCCCGGCTGTCCTCTAACTGGTTATATTGATCTCTAAACGTTTGTTAGAGAAAAAAATACATCTGAATTCTCACTGCAGAAACTGCGAGGAATATTATGCCGTCTCCAGCTTACGTTGCTTCTTAATTGTTTTCTATGTGCACACATAGCTTCATCAAAGTGACTCAAAGAACGTTTTCTCGATATCTTTTGTAAATTGTAAGCCTACGTCTCCAGTTCCTTCAAAGACATTGTCGGGTCTTTACCGGGTTTGTAACTTTTAATATTCCCTACGCCTGTCGACAGCAGAGAACTGTAGAGACATTCAGAAAATCCTCCTTGCCATCTGCATGTGCATATTTTTACCAGGCCTCATTATCAGATCGTTTAAAAAATGTTTCTGCAAAGAACGTGTTCAGAGTCGGATTCACGAACATGAAATACTGTATGTGACCGGAAGAGACAGCCAAGCGGAATCTGAATATGGAGCAGATGTCGACCTCGCCCTGGAAGGAAAATGGCATCTTCAGGCTCCGTGACCCCCTGCCGCACGCAGGCTGCGGGTGGGCGGAGGAAGCGGATCTCTCCATCCGCGACTCGAGACTCCACGTTATAAAAGGAAGTCGTTAGGGCGAGAGCAGGAAAAAGGGGACGAAAACCACGAAGGCCCCATGACTGCACAGATGGCAGAAGGGAAAGAACACGAGGAGAACAAACTCATATCGAAGTATTCCGGCGTGAGACCCTGTGTGCCGTTTGTTGGCTAGATGGGTGTACTCCCCTCACACCTGTCCTGATTTCAGAAAACGATCGGGGGGAGACGAGTAATTGCCCCCTTTATTTTTAACATTCACTCCATGCAATCCCTACCATATGAACTCCTCTTTCCTGAGCTCTAACCATTCAGAGTGCTAGATCATTAAAGGCAATGCTTTATGTACTCTTTAAAAGCTTTATGGCGACGTGAAGCACGAGGGCACCCTGACAAGTCCGTATCAGATCATCCAGAAGAAAGACGATATAGCCTCCTTAAAGTTGACTCTATCTCGCCAACAGCTGTATGATGCGGACTTTGAATTTGGAAAAGCGTAAACCCCAAATCAGCCAGATGGACTGTGTGTATCTAACGCAATATTTGATGTGTAAGTATTTGGATAGTACTGGATACTCAGATTACAAAAGTAACGCAAGCTGAAAACCAGCGTTGACCCCGAAGGAAGACGAAAGACAGTTACCGCTGAAAAATGACACCTGTGTTCGGGGGAACTCGAGGTACACAACCCAATGAAAACATACAGTATGTACATAAACAAGAACCGAATTGGATCTGCAAGGAATCTTTGGACTCCGTACTCCTAACCAAGCACCAGTCCTACACTCCCCATCTCTTGCCCACTGACCTTACTGAAACACTCCTGTGACCAGTAGTATAATTAGGGACAGCTGGTTTCCATAACCTTTGGCATTTTATGGCCCAATTGCCACAACGATGCAGGCCATAAGTTCATCCGAGGTCCAAATTATTGTTTTTGCTGGAGGTCAAAAGGCCTCTAACTAAAAGATAACACAAAGTCTAGATATAATTTTTAAAAAGCAGCATGAGCGATGCTCATGGTTTTGAAAGAGAATAAAGACAGCCGCTTTTGAAATACATTTTGAAACATAATGTCTTGAATTGGGCTGGGTGTCGTTCTCCCATTATCACCATCCGCTTTAGTCTCATCTGAAAAGTTTTATGAAGAGCATTTAAGCCTCTTTTGTCAGAATATGGAAAAGCACAGATCTGAGATGACTGTTGTGAAAACACAGCGTTATCGACACTGACAGATAGTGTGAAAAGGGAGGATTAAGAGCCGTGAGTGCAGAAACGCTTTAACCAGCTTGTTGCTTACATGCCATAACATTAGAAGAGCCTCGCAGGAACGTGAGATACGTCTTTGTTGTGCTTCCAGCCAGCTCCTTAAACTCTGCTTTGCCTTTTATTCTGCTAATTCATACATTCTTCAATTTGCACCTTGCTTTGCTGAAATAACTATTTAACTTTTATTATTTGCTTGCCGTTATTAAATAGCATTTAGAAAGGTTCATTATTATCCGTCTCTGTATGTAACTCAATAAATTTGATGCCATGACCCAATGCCAGAGGTAGTCACTGTTTGTTTTTTTTCCCTAGTACTTAAGCAAACATTATGCAAATGGTGGTAGAGTTTTTAAACTGAGCCAGCCTGTGTGCTATGTAAAATGGCCCCATGAAGGCTGAGGAAGGCACGGGCCACAACACCAGAGCTAACTGTCTGTTCATACTATAGATTGAACTTAATTACAATGATAATAATTATTCTTTGTTCAGGGTGCGGTCATGCATGTATAATTCCATGTTGGCGATAACTTCTAATGTTGTGTGAGAAATAGAATCTGAGGCCTGTTCAAGAAAGCGGATTTAACAAATCCTAAAGTGAAACCTGAATTCTGATTGGAGAGAACTGAAAGCCTGACATCAGGATTTGTTGACTCCCCGAATCTCCCCAAGCCTCTCCAGTCAGAATTCAGGTTTGACTTCTGGATTTTTTAAACCCGTTTTCGGGAACGGGGCCCAGCTTACCTTCAGAGTTATACAGTTCATTCTAAGACAGTAATGTCAGATATTGGCTTGTGTGGACTCAAACCCAACCAGAAGATCATTTCTTGGTTTTGATAAGCATTTTGGTCCGGACTGCTCATGGTGCAGCAGTCTGTCAATAATATTACTGTATGCTGTGGCATTTTCTTCCATTATCATTTAATACAAAGAGAAAAATATTTCTGAAAACCGACAGCCTTCCTTTTTGCAAAAATATATCTACTACCAATAGGCAGTAATGACTATTTTATGGTCTCTGACTGTCATTCTTATTACGTTCATCCAGCATTTTTTCCTCTGAAGACCTATAATTGCTATCAAAGCCTTGAGAAATCATGGGTGAAAAAATTTCTTGTACAATGCTATCACCAAACTCTTCAAAATTGGTCTGCAGAGGTCACAACCTTATGCCTGGTACCATTTTCTGTGTGACATGAATTGACATTATACATTAGAATAATTCAAAAACATAGAAGCATTCCCATGAGATTGATTGAGAAATGTAAACTGGTTGCCCACATTTGCCCAAGGTGTTTGTCAGAACACTCTTACAACTGCAATCTTCGTACTGTAGCTAAAAGTTAACAACGAAAATCATTGAGGGCATTCTTTAGCTAGCTGCGGAATGTTTACCACTACTGCCCTCTAGTGTAGACAACACGGACAACTAATTGCCAAGCGATTGCAAGATTAACGGGGTTTCGCTTTTCTTCGCGGATTAACTGCGATGAGAACAACACTAACGACAGCCTCAGCAACAATACAAGAGTTATTATCAGCAGTAATAATAATAAGTATTGTTACTATGACAACGACAACAATAATAATAGCAATACTACTACTACTACTAATAATAATAATAATAATAATGTATTGTCATGTCACTGAGGCAGAGATCAGATCTCTGCTCAGTCTTGCCGGATTCATGTATCAGCCGTATGATTGTTCTGAGCACATCAGGTCCTGTCGTTATCCCCACCATCCCACCCCCCCCAAGATCCTATGACGTTAGGCTGCCTGCGGTCCAGGAGGAGACGTTATAACATGCGGGTCTATTGGGTGTGTGTATGTGTGTGTGTGTGTGTGTGTGTGTTGGGGGGGGGGGGTTGAGCTCAGAAAGCAAAAGGCGCAGGCGCTGTACCGGGAGGTGTGATTGAAAGCGACCAGCTACACCACCGAGGACAGGAACTGAGCTCCTAAATGTGACGCCCGCACACGACTGGCCCCCGATGAAAAGGAGGAAGGCGCCGTAGACGTCGCCGACTCATGTGCGTCGCATCCTTTGGATTTGTTTCTCCCTGCATCTCGGCGAATTGATCATCCTGGGCAGCCGGCCACGTCCTCCTTAGCGATGCTCTTCTCCGCTTGAAACGCCGGGGGTGGGGGGGGGGGATTATTCCACACCGCTTTGGTATCCGAGACTTGAGAAGTAAAATAACGGGTCAGTATGCTTTTGATGCCCTTGCAGAGCAGAAGATGCTCGGATCGCTTTCGTCCCGGAGCCTTATGCTTGCACTTCTTACTGTGGATTTTATGTGTCGTGTATGGAGACGAGCAGCCGTTCAACGTGGAGGTAAGATGGGGTGTGTGTGTGTGTGTGTGATGGGGGGGGGTATTCAGATGGTCACTCTTGTTGAAATGTAATAAAAGCTCACTTGTTCCCATATGCCTGTCTGATGACCATTCTCAACCAGGCGACCGTCAGACCGCAGTACGACCACTGGCTTGTGAGAACAACTTCAGATGTGATTCTGGATCTTCTCCTGCCTCGTTAAAGCCAACCCGCCCAGCATCAGCGCTTAAACGTCCAACTTCCATGCATTTTAGTGCCCACATCACGTTTTGGGCAAAACTTAGTGTCACCAGTAACACTGACTCTAACACTGGTAGAGTTTTCATGAACGTTTCGTGATGCAACTTCTGTAAGCCGCCAGAAGCGCATTAAAGGGTCTCCTTATATCCCCCTGAAGACCCCCCATTCTACCTGGATGAACGCATGATGATCTTCCTCATTTTGAAACGAATGGTTACACAAAAGCACCATTGCCGTGCCACCGAGATGACGGTACACTTTAACACGGCATTCTGATAACAGTTATGAAGAATTTCTGCCATCCTATCCAAACAGGAAGCTTCTCCATGAATTAATACTGACCACCACTTCGGATCACATAAGGTCGCCTTTTCCTGCTTTCGGCGAACCTCAGAGTAATTAAAGCGAAAGCTTATGCGGGAATTGGGTGATACTCTTTTATCTAGGGGCAGCTGTCTGAATCTGATGAATTATTTATCGCTTTACGCTGTTTTCCTCACATTAATGCGAGATGATTGCGGGCGAAACGCGATCCGAAGTGCGATATTCATCATCCGTGTCTATGTGAAGTCATCTTAAGCACAAATAGTTTTGTATGTAAATCGACAGGACATTTATTTTAAAATGGTTTAGCGTTGTGCGTTTAATAATAATAATAATAATAATAATAATAATAAAGTGCAGGAATATTTAATATAATGCCGCACTGATCACTGGGCAAGAAAGACAAACGGTACAGAGTTTGTCATCAACATCAAACTGGGGTGACCCGACCGGGAACGACTGCAGTTACAGGTATAAAGACAGAGAACGGAGGTGACCCGACCGGGAACGACTGCAGTTACAGGTATAAAGACAGAGAACGGAGGTGACCCGACCGGGAACGACTGCAGCTACAGGTATAAAGACAGTGAACGGAGGTGACCCGACTGTAAATGACAGGAGTTGCAAACATAAAAACAGTTATCATAGGCAAGCTGATCAGGACTGACAGGAGTTACAGATGTAAATGCAGTGAATGGAGGTGACTCTTCATGGTAGCATTGATGAGGGTGAACTGGAGCATTCTCCATTTAATCTTGGTGACAGCGGGACCCACTGAGAGGAAGGCACAGGGAAAACTGGCCCAGGGACTGGTGGAACTTTGGGAGTCATGACCCCCCAGAGGTGACCTGGCTTCTGTTTTTCCATGACATATGTGCTTTATTGGTTACACCGGCTTGGAGATGTTATGTACCTGACCTGGCTGGGGGGTGATTGCTTTCGCCTGACTGACAGGCAAGCTGGCTTGGAGGGTTTGAACAGCAAAATGTGATGCAGCCAGTAAGTTAATTAAAAAGACTACTGTCTTCCCATCCGATCTCAATTCTTGAGATTCTTAGAAAGATTTCATGCACATGGATGTAATTTTGTATTGAATATTGCCAGTTACCGTTTTTTTTATGTTAAGGTAGAGTTTGCGTACATAAAAATAAAACAAGTCTTCAACATTGTGACACGGCATCTAGTTGAACACATTTAGCTCTTGAGGGAGTCAAAGTGCATTAGATGTTAGCTTGTTCGGTTGACTTTGACACACCTAGACAAACTCGGTCCAGTGTATGAAAGGAGCAGCGGTCTTCGTCCTCTGACCGTGTTCTTTTAATTAAGGATGTAATGCACCATCATCAATGAGAGCCAGTGGATCAAAGGTCTGCTTTCCGTCTGGGACACTGCACAGGGCTTCATGATTAAAGGCACTGGAGTCAGAGAGGAGGAACTGGGCTGCCTTTCTGCCCAGAACTCACCATCAGCTTCCCTTTCCAGCTCTCCGGGTGG
The DNA here is from genome assembly GCA_009936485.2 of Gymnarchus niloticus. Lineage (NCBI taxonomy): Eukaryota > Metazoa > Chordata > Actinopteri > Osteoglossiformes > Gymnarchidae > Gymnarchus > Gymnarchus niloticus. The sequence continues at coordinate 5,038,464 of JAACJT020000064.1, read as the reverse complement.
ATGTTTTTTCAGATTTGTTTATGGGTTTGAGCTACCGTCATGACCCGCTCTGGGTAGCGAGTCCAGAACGAGTGGACTACCCCTGCAGAGAAATAAATCCCCAAAGAGCACTTGAAAGGGAATGGAGACTCTGATCAGAGAGTAGACCTTCTGGAGTATTTATAAGCCCGAGTTATGCACCTTGGGAGGAGGCGTGAAACAGGAGGCCTTGTGTGAAGGCGTCCTTCAGATCACGTTACTCTCACCGCTGCCGGCTGCAGGCTGAATTATTGAAACCCAGCGCTGGCACAACTGCCCGGTTCCAGTGGGTGGGAAAGATGCCAGGCTTAGCTTCTCCTCTAATTACTTTTAAATGAGAACGTTCTTTGTTCACTTAGCATGATGGCAACACAAAAATAGCATTTGGGCAATGTTGCGGCAAAGTTGTGGCAATGTTTCGTGTGGGCTGGGACTTGCTTGGCAGTGCTGGGCCAGTGCAGAGCGATCTGTTTGTTCCCAAGAGTTTTCAGCATTTAGAGACATATGAAGAAGGACTTTATGGGACAAAAAGACCCGTGTTTTCGAGCCACACTTGGGACATGTTTCTGTGGAAATGTGAAACAAAACACACTGTCTTCAGAAGTAATCTTACACGTGGCATTGTACACATGTGGCCTCCTGGACTGACAGACGTAGGTCTCATATAGACTTCAGAAATAAAATGAATTTGAGTGAGAATCATCTTTTGACTCTCCTGTTCCTTACCAGCTGGACCATTGCCCACCCCATGCTCTTTACCAGGCTTCCATGGGGAGCTGGGGTCCTGTTCTGCTGGAGGAAGGGTTTCAGAGACGGCTGGGTAGACCTGTTAGGACATTGTCTGTGCTCTGCTTGCGGCTGAGTTAAGATCTTCCTTCTTCTTCTAACTTCACAAGGTCAGCCCCCCTGACTTCCACTATGTATGAGGATTTATTTACTTTTGCTACAGTTCAGGCAGAACCTTTAGCCATGCAGGCCGCAAGATATGGTCAATGAGGATGATGTGCTCTGTTACCATGGTGATATGCCCCCCCAGTACTTCCCACGACACGCACACACAAGCACACGCGTGCGCATCAGCTCCTCAAGCCGAATTATTTAAATCTCATGGCGACTTGCTAGAGAGTCACAGAGCCTGGAGCGCTGGTGTTGGGTCCGAATCTCTCGTTTGTGCAGCGCTGGTTTACCCAGCTCACGTACGCACGCTTGTGTCAGCAGCACCTCCTAACTGGATCACAGCCGTGTTCGGTACCAGCTGTGGTGCTGTGTGCTGACTCACCGGACTGTTTAATGTATCTCCTGGCCTAGAGGCAGCAAGTGAACCTTGAATGTTCACTAACAGCAATCAAGTGCATTTGGCTCACACTCATTTAGAGATGTTAATAATTTTCCACCAGAGTGATGGTTTAAATTAATAACGTATGAACATAACCGGTAAATTGCATGGTTGAAGTTTTACTGTAAGTCTTCTTGGTTGCTCCTGGCAGCATTGGCATGGTGGGTAATTTTCAGACTGTTCAGGACCCATAGCTCCATTGTCACATAGCAGGCCTGGACATGCCTGTGAAAAAGGTAGCCCCATTAAATGAGAACTGGGATTCAAGTGATAAAACGCAGAGAAATATTGTGAGACTTATTCCCCAGGCAGTCATAAAAGCTACCTGTTTTAGAGCGTCTCCTTTGTCCCGTATCTTTGTTGGCCAGAGACAAGCCTTTTGGCTCGGTGATCAGAAAGGTTATCTTATGATATCCCTTCCTCGTCTGCCACGCCTCCCCTTTGTGCCTTGCTGGGAGATGACTGCAGGTGAACCATGGTACACGGTGAACTGTTGCTTTTGGGATACCTGCCGTCACCAGCCTTAACGGGTAGCTCCATGTGTTGCCATGGACACAGCTGGCGAATGAACATCAGGTGATAAAGTAAAGCAGTCACACCAGAATTAAGCGTTAATATTTCCCCAAGGCTAATTAAGCAGCTGCTCATTAACTTCTGACCCATATCTGATAAGTGTGGAGTCCACATTATTATTAATTGGTCTAGCCTCAGCAGTTAATAAGCATGAACTCTGGACATAGAGAATCTACTTTCCACCCTGTTGCACCAGAGATATGGGGGTTTGGCTCTCATTTGGACTTGTGGATTTTACACCACATTGGGGTCAGTGGATGTGTGTGTTGTCCTCAGCGCCCCCTAGTGGCCATGTTACTGCTTGTCTTCCCATTAGTACTCGCCAGGCTCCATGGTTTTCTTGAGGTCTTTCAAGGATCCGACGTAGCGCTTTAATGAAGATGACGTCCTAGGTGCGCACATGTGTGCTCACGCGTGTGTGTGCGTGTGTGTCCTTCGGCCGACGCCCAACTCGTTCATGTGTTCCTCCTCAGCAGGTTCCCATTCCCTCAGTTCACAGTCCTTGTTTGGCATCCAGCCAGGTGAAACCGACATCTGTTCCCCTGCCCAGGAAAGCATGTGACCCAAACCAGTGGCCCTAATCCTTAAACATGACCCACATTTACCAGAAACACAGATGTGACATCACTGGATCCAGGATCCTGTGTACATGACCCACAGATGGTTGGTACACAACAGGCTGTCTTTCAAAGTACTTTAAAGGTTCTGCTTTTGTTGTTGAACATGTTCTTCGTTGTTTCATCATCAAGTCTACCAGCAGGACCCTTTGGAGAGCCCAGATGTTACAGTGATTCACAGAACTCTGACTGAATCGCCGATGGCAACCGTGCAGGTGGGCTGAGATCCCACTGAGCAGATTGCAGAGGCTGCAGGACTTACAGCGGTGCTGCTTCAGGCCGCAGGCGTGCGTGCGGTCGTCAGCTCTGTCGTCACCGCTCATTTTACAGCTGATCGATAAATGAAGAATAAAAGAGAATCAATGATACAAAGTAGCAGGCAACATTTACGGTCTGCTATCAAAGGACGTGGTGGATCAGACTGGGCCTCTTTTAAGCCTCTGTAGCTCACCTCCCAGCTCACCTCCCAGGTGTCCGCTTTCTATAAAAACAGACCAGGTGTCCTCGGAGGTCTTGCAGATCTTAGGTCATTACATTTACTGTACTATCATAACTAGTTAATCTATAAAGATCAATGACACTTTGTTGCCATCAGGTGATGTTTAACTATTATCATTATTATTTATTATTATTGCTACTATTCTAACGTTATCTAATTCTGCAAGTTCAGATGGTGTATCCTTTTCTGCTGGTGGTTTTTCAACCCCCAAAAAATTCCAAATACCGGTTAAAAAATGAGAAGAAAAAACATGCAAAAATGTAAATAAATAATCGCGCAGAGATGATTCATAGCTTTACCACTATACGCCCTACTAACGTGTCCCTGAGGTTGGCCGCCTTTCCCAGGCACATGCTGTCTGTTCACTCGCACCCTTTACCCGCGGAGCCAAGACAGTCAGCTGCCCGCTGTTATTATAAAATGCAGCATTAAGCCAGAGAAGATAACAGGCTTCGATTCTGGGCTTCAGAAATGCCTTTTGTGCAGATTCCAAACCGATGTTCATTTCAAACAGCGTGTTTTATGCTTAAGAGGACTGTCTTTGTTTTGCTCAGTGGTCACACCATCCTGAAACGTGTGAATGGAAGAAAAAAAAAAACTTCACGGCAGAGCAAACACCGTGAAACGTGGTGCTGTATGTACTCATATGTGACTTCCTACATGGGTGTCCGAATGCATGCTTCTGGACAAGGAACAGTGACCTCTACACGGTGCCCGCTGTGCTGTTGGACTTTGCGAAGCTCAACTAGATCTTGTTTCTGTTGGAGCCCAGTCCGAGGGCAGTAATGCCTTTTGAGGAGGTCCAGCTACATTTCTGAAATATCTTGCCTTGTACCCCCGGGCTATTTTTTGACATTCGGGGATTTTGTTGCCGTCCCCCCCTGTCCTTTGGCGTTCTAGTCCAATCTCTTTGATAACAGGCTAGAGCGTTCCCTGGAAAATTTCTCCCAAGAGTCTCTGGGGAACGAAAAACGGAAGCTCATAGCTGGGGAGGATTTCTAAGGGATTGGGGGGCTTCAAAGGCAGGAAGAGCAGTGTCTAAGGGTACGGATGGCACTGGGTGTGATGTAACGGGGTTAGCCTGGGGTCACGGAGCGATGTCAGAAGAGGTCATGTCCCCTTGAGTACTTGCTCTGTAAAGGGCAAACTTCACATTGCTGCTCGAGTGACCATGAAAAGTTTAAATGCTCTGGAGGTTGGGGGGGTGGGGGTTACCGTCCGTCAAGGGAGGCTAAATCAGGCAACAGTCCTGGTTCAGTGCATCTCTACCAGTCCCGTAATCTGGGTCTTACCTTATAGTGTGTTTTGACACAAATTCAGAGCAGAACCAGAGAGATACCCTGTGAAAGTGAGCGAGGGAAGCCAGTTGTTCTATATTAAGCTCGGTGTTTTTGTTGCCAAAAGTGCGGTAAACCACCACTACGCTGATGAGCTGGTTTAATCTCTGGAGACTCAAATAAAGGTTTGCTCTTTTCAATCTGCATCACACCATTGATAACCAAGCTTCTAAGTCACCCACAATCCTAATGTGAAAAGTGAACATTTGATCAATACTGTGCACGGTGATATCAACTGACAACGATATAGAGAGTGCTGGGGTCACTTGTGTTAAATCCACCTTCTTTACAGTAGGACGTTGGCTTGCCATTCTTAATGCCCATCCTGGTCTTTAGTCCTGATTGTTTGATTGTATACATTCTCTCTGTTCCAAAGACTTTTTACAGTTTATAACAAATATGGCAGTAAGAGACTGAAGCCAGTGAAATGAGTGTTGCTTTTTTGAGTTTCCATGCAGTAATCAGGCTCACCTTACAGGGGGCAGTGGTGCAGGGGTCCGTATCGTGTGTCATCGTCCCCATGTGCTTATCTCTCCCCGCAGGCCTGGCTGCAGAGGTATGGCTACCTCCCACCCACTGACCCCAGAATGTCCGTCCTGCGCTCCGCCCAGAACATGCAGTCGGCTATCGCTGCCATGCAGCGCCTGTATGGTCTCAACGTCACGGGGACGCTGGACAGGAGGACTGTCGAGTGAGTGAACGTCCTCAAACATCATCACTCGCAAAGCTCTTCACCTGTCCCAAAAAACCAAGCCCTTCGATGAGCCATGCCCAAGGCCGTCCCTCGGACCCCCAAAAAAACCAAAAAAAGCCAAAGCCTGCCCCTTACCATCAGTCCAGAATAAACCCGTACTCTATTGGCTGCAGATAAACTAGCCTCAAGTCCCTCCCACAAACCTTCCCTTCCTGCCACTCCTTCACATCACAGGTTTGATTCAAGGCCTTGCCGTGTTGTGCCCGTGCTGCGGTGTGACCGGCTAAACGACCGGAGACCGACCGAGGCATTTTGAATCCCCACGACCTTAAGGTGACTGAAGCGGTCAGCGAGTCATCGATTCCGCTGCCTCGTTAGACAGCGTGACCCGGCATCATAACGATCGCTGTTTAATTTAAGTACGGACGCCTGGGAGAATGACAAGGCGGCACCTGCTGGCAGCTGCCACTGGTTTGCACTCGTCGATGTGCCATTAGGCTGTCAGGCGCAGGAGCGGGTTGGCATGTCGGCTCTGTGTGCGTATGCGTGTGTGTGCGTGTGTGCTTGCGTGTGGCTGCTGTGTGCCTCCGGGTTCTGCTTACTTCTTCTATATGGTTTCCCGGTAGGGTCCTAATCACCTTTATTTTCCCTCTGTACTGCTTCTCTGTAATGATGTAGTGATGTCACACTGAGGTGAGGCCCCGCCTTTTATTGTGTGTCTCACGCAGGGCTCCAAGGTGGGGGGGGGGGAGTGCTGTGCATTCAGCCATGCCTTAGGTCATGGCAATGTATTGTGGGTAGAGTGAGACACAGGCAGTAACACTTGTCGTGGTGGTGCAGTGGTCGTGTGTTGTTATTGTTAGTTTCCCAGTTAAACTTTTTTTTTATCATGTGTGGTTATAGGTTCCCTTTAACGCCCTTTAGCATCCGCGCATGGTCAGGGAGGAGTGGTGTGTCGTGTGAGCCTGACGTTGCAGTGTACACATCTGTCAGGTGGGGCGCTCTGTCACACTGCCCGCCGCAAACGCGGCTCTCTTTTTGCCCCACAGCTGGATGAGGAGGCCGAGGTGTGGTGTGCCGGACCAGATGGGCGGCGGCTCCAAGCTCGGCGTGCGGAGACGGCGGTACGCTCTCACGGGGCAGAAGTGGCAGCACAAGCACATCACCTACAGGTGAGGGCGTCATGTAAGTGCAGGGGGCGGGGTTGCGGTGAGGGACCTACAGTCATTAGCCAAGGTACTGAGCTGTACCGAGGTGAGGGTTTTTACTAACACCGGGAAGGTTCTGGGTTTAAACCCCGCCTTCTCAAACACAATTGTTACATGCATTACAGATGAAGGCTTCATTCAAAGCATGAAGGTGGCAACCGCCGAGCCAACCAATCGGGAGCCTGACTAATCTGACTCAGCTTCTGTGAGCTCCGTTGACTGGCTCACTCATGCCCTGTCTGTAGTAAATCCAACCTGATGTCCTTCATGTTTTTCCAAGGGGGAGGGTGACTCTCAATGAAGTCGTCGAGAAGGTTCCTCAAAAGGTTGATTGGTGGCCTGTCACCTGGACGTGAAGTTAACTGCGTCCCCAGGGCGCAGAGGTTGTTTACGGCCCGGTGGCAGCAATTACGAAAGGTCGTGTCTCTGAAGGCACAGAGGAGATGGAAAAGGCAGTCTTGTCATTCTTTGAATGCCGAATTATTGTCTGACTCCTCCCCTTTCTTCTTCCTGCGTTCCACATCACGTTTTGATGGCAGTGCAGTTACAGATGTTTTAGTAAATCATTTGTCTAAGTGAACCATCAGCTTAATTAAAACATTGTTCTAACTCATGGCAGCACAGCATAGGTTTGTGCGTGTTTCTGCATGGCACTAACATTTCCCCAGAACGGCCTGTTTTTTTTTTTTCTGTGACGTCCAGCTGTCTGGCCGTTATAGCAGAAGTAGGCCCGCAGAGTCACTGGGCAGGGGGTAGGGGGCGCTGTGCACTGTGTGGCATTGACAGGGGGAGGTGTGTGTGCTTGCTTGAGCGTTTGATGATGCTTTAAGCAGCCCTCCCCTGCCTGCGTCTATGTGTGACTCAGATAGTGTGTACAGTACGTTTTGTCCTGTACCAGCCTTCTCAGCCGGACCACCCAGGGCCGGTTCCCCTCCCCCCACTCTCTGGCGGTCACATATGGTCACACGTGCAGCATGATGCTGTCAAGGTGCCGCATCGTGTCGGTTACGTCACTCCTCGCGTAGCAGAGCAGCTACTGCATTGAACCCGCTGCAGTCTCTGTGCACGGAAGCAAGATGACATTACCTGTAAATGCCAGTAGGGGGTGCTGTGCTTGTGTGTGTGGGGGGGTGGGAGCAGCCATTGAATGTCCCCTTAACCCTGAGGGACAAGGACCTGGGCCTGCAGATCTGCCCTTGGACTCAGGGTTGGGAGGGATGGGAAAGGAAGTAATTAGCAGTGACAGTTCCCCCCACCCTCTCGAACCCTCACCCCCGCCGAGTTCAGGAAGCTGAATGCGAAAGGGAAGCAGATTGCGGTGGAGGAGCTTCTATGCTCCGCTGCACCGCCTGCAGACCTACTGCGAGCCTGTGGACGCAGAGTGCTGCTTCGCTACCCCCCTACAGTCACCGGGGTCCAGGTGAGCCCCTAAGAAAGCCCCTCAGGTGAGCACGTTGACGAGTCTTCCTCAGTCAACTGCCCTCGCTTTTAAAACTAGGCCTGTTTAATCATTTCTAGCTTTATGACTAAAATGTCTGTCCATCGAGGCTTTCAATAACATAACGATAGTCTCTCCATGGTCTCGCTCTCGCTTTCAGGTGTTCTTTTCCGTCGTGTTCAGAATAATGAGCGAACACGGCTTTCCGTCTGTGGATTCATTCCTCAAATCAGTGCGCGTTTGCTAGGAGGCTGAATGGGCGGATTCAGCAGCAGGAACTCGACTTCTGAACACAAACATGGATCTTTGGAGATCATATACAGGGCCCTCTTCTTTCAGTGTTTAGACACTGTAATAAATATTCATGCACTTGAAAACTAAGCTATTTGACTTCCATTCTGACAGTAACAGGTGGGGACTTCAAACCCAATCCCAGAACTAACAACTCTGGTGAGAGTGGAATGTGGGCTTACGTCCCCATTGAACATCAGGTTGACCTAGCTTTACCCTTACTGGCTGCTGCAATGCATCATGGGAGATTTTCCACAGTGTCGGGTGGCTTTTGTTTTACTCACACTAGTGAGGTCCTTCACTTCTACCGACTCGACCTCCTCAGTATCGCTGTGAAGTAATTCCTCAGTTCGTGGGCGGAGCCACGTCCTGACCAATGAACTGCTTGCGAATTGCAGTATTTGCATATTCTTAGGCCAGTCAGAGGGCTGTGGAACCATATAGAACGGAACAATGGTTTTCGTGTGGCAGATCACCAGTCCTGCACACTACACATCTCGCAGATTTCTGTCCAAAGTAAATACATGAATATCCAAACATTAAGCAACTCATCCACCAGAAAAGGCAGAGATTTTTATTCCTTTCTCGTCTCCTCTTTCGAAGTCAAATTCCACTTCACCAAGCGAGTAAACAGCTGTTATACAGTAAGTCTGTACGATGGCCGATGTTTGTAATTTATTTGTTTGATGACGATCCCAGACACCAAAAACAGATGTGCCATTGAAGCGAGAAGCAGACGCCTCGTGGTCCTAGGATTGCTTCCAGAGCTGGGGATTTCGCTAATGTTTATGATGACTGTGATCAAGGGAACCTTGAAGTCTTCACCCAGATGGCTCTCGGGACAAACAGCGGATGAGTTTTCAGGTCATGTGGGTGTCCGACGGACAGTAGAATAGCAGGTTTGGCGACGCACCACTCTGATGCTGGGGTTCTAGGCCGTCATGTTGCACTAAGTGCTTGCAGGAGATGGCCGGGATTTCAGCTTTATGCTGTGCTCACAAGGACCACCGTAATCCAAACCTCCCACTCTGCCTTCATAGTTCCCTGTTCCGGAGATACACCGGTAACATGGTGGGGGGTTAGTGTAGGGTTGGTAGATGACCTTGCTGGGACCAGTAGTCTCTGCCTCGCATGAATTAAGCGTCGTGTCATCTGATGTCTGCGGGTTTTTTGGTGGCTCAGGGATTAACCTGCTACTTGTCTGGTAGTCACACTTTCATTATCGAGGCAGAGTTAAGGAGCTCCGTCTTTATGCTGATTGATGACAGCGGCACTAACACGTTATTCAAATGACGCCCCACTTTAATTTCATGCGCCGCTCTGTCGGCCGTCTCTGACGGAACGGCGCTCAGCGCAGGTCTGGCCGTACGTGACAGACTGCCGATTAAAAGGTCTCGATGGAAGGGAAGTCTTTCTTTTTCGAGATTCTTCTCATTCTTGAAGAAAGCTGCGGGCCTGAGGGAGGCTCTCAGATTGAAATTTCTCAAGTTAACTTTCAGCATTTTCTCATTGTATTATCCGTGTCTACAACTGCTGATTTTTTTCAAACTGGGAAGAAAAAAATGGAGAAGATGCATTCTGTTTATCAGATGGAGACAGATGTACACACACCGCCACACACAGATCTTCTGCGGTTATTTGTTGGGACTTCCCCTTCGCCCCACCTAGCAAGTCAGGTGACCACGATTCCAGGTGATGATTCACTAGTCCTGCCCTTGTTCTCGATACATATAATCTGCTGTATTCTTTCATTTCACTCATCATAACCCAGCCTGAGACACGGAGTAGGGACGTGGCAGCTCTGGTTTTTCTGTTCCTGACTCAGCCTTTGCATTTACCCCTAACCCCTCTCACTCCCGAAACAGCAGCCCAGTTTTTCATGTTTGCTTGTTGCGCTGTGTTGATTCCGGCTGCCCCTGAAAAGGAAGACCCTCTCGCTAAAAAACCTGCAAATGACGTCTTACCTTACCTGGGTCATACAGAGGCTATTACAGCCTGTCTGCGAGATACAGTATACAGTATGTCCCCTGCTTCCCATCCCTCCTTGGGAGAGCTGACATCAGCTTATTCCAGTACTGCTCCTACTATGGGGAGGATCTGCTGTAGAACCTTCGAGGAGGACCTTCTGCTTAAAGACCCACCCGTAGCATATAGATGGGCCTTTTAGATCAAGACATATCCTTAGGAATTTAAACTAATACTCATTAATCAGAATGAATTAATGAAGCGTCCACGGCCTCCATCTGTACTCTAACAAGCGACTTGTAATCCCGCACGGCCTCACATCGAGGGAGATCAGGCACTTGTCCACCTAAGGAGAAGCTTGTGTAGAAGATGCCTGGGTGATGTTGTCATGTACCATTGATTGACGTGGGTGGTCCTGGATAAGTGTGAGGGGGCATTTGATATTCTCAGGTGTAGATCTCAGTTCTGTGGGAGTGTGTACCTGTGTAAGTGGTTGTGTGTAGCACCTGTGGGCAGCATTAGCCTCCTAAAACCATCGCTAAGGTCAGAACAGCTCTCTAAGTCACACACGAAGAAAGGGGGGAATAGTGGTCATGTTGGCATCAACCGTTTTCCGGGCTGGACTGACTGAACCGTTTGGCCCGTGTTAATGAGCTCCGTGAGGATAAATTAACAGAATTTTTCAGGCCTGAGGTTAGGAAAGTTCAAGAATCAATAACAAAATTTGATGAAGCAGATTTTTACCTGTAAGAGTCAGGGGAAGGAGCTAGAGCTGATTGTTAACTTCCTGACATTTAAAGTTGACTTTACAAGCAAAATGACTTTTATTTTGTAGAGGTCTTGTTAATCTGGATTTGTATGACTGGATGCTCTGGTGAGCAGGTGGACCCTGTAGATTCTTGGTGTGCTACAACTGGTAAAACCATAGTTCACATTCATCCAGAAACATTTCTCAACGCACTGCCGTCTGCTCTGTCCACCCTACAGCATAAAGAACGTGACACCCAAAGTGGGTGTGGCCGAGACGCATGGCGCCATCCGGCGTGCCTTTGACGTATGGCAGAGTGTGACGCCCCTGCGCTTCGAGGCCATCCCCTACAGCACCCTGGAGAACGGCAAGCGTGACGTGGACATCACCATTATATTTGCCTCTGGTTTCCATGGTGACAGCTCGCCTTTTGATGGTGAGGGGGGCTTTTTGGCACATGCCTACTTCCCGGGACCTGGAATCGGAGGGGACACTCACTTCGATTCGGATGAACCATGGACGTTGGGGAATCCCAACCATGATGGTAAGAACCTTCTGGATTTCTCCCCAGAGCTGTCAATCTCTCTAATCTTTTATATAAGATATGATTTTGTTTACACTGGGCTTTTATTGGTTGCTGAATTTTCTTTTATAATTTTTGAATGGCCCATGATGGATTGAAACGGTCTGTCAGGTATGGGGGGAAATGGTGGTGCTTGAAGTAGAGGAGTGGCCTAGAGGAGGAACTGGTGCCCACCAGGGGGTTGAATCTGTGGTAACTCTAACCCTGTAAATAGTGGAACCCAGCACTTTCCCTTGGTAAGTCACATGTACTACAGAATGCTGTTTTCATATAGACGAGGTAAAAACACACGGAGAGGAAAGTTGTGCTTGCTAGCCGGCTGTCTTGTCCTGCTCTCTGAGTCGCTGTTTTTTCCAAGTGGCATACCTGGAAGCCGCAGAGTCCCGAAATGACCCAGTGGACATTGAATGCGCAATCGAGCATGGGCGTCCTCCCCTCGACAGAGCACGCGTGAGCGAAGCCATCATGTTCTGCGGTTAAGGCTGTGGGGGCAGATGTTACGGAAATATTCGGTAAAATGGACTGGTTGGTGGTCTGACTGCCTTTGGAAACTCAGAGTATTGTGGGAGCAGGCTGAGAAGTGGAGGAATCATGGGAAATGCGGTCAAGAAGATGGCAAATGGGCACAGAGCAGATACACACACACTCACACACCTACAGTCAGATCAATGGTGGGATGAAGACCTCGGTTTGAGTGTCTCCTGCCTGCACAGCTGGTCACAGTCTGAACGTGTGTTTGACACTGTATGTCCACCTTGCCAGCACATTCAATAGGCAAGCAAGACAAAGGATTTGGTTAAAAAATCAGCAGCCTAAAATCCTGTTTCTGAATATGCATTATGGTTTCACTGCAAGACGAGACAGAATACTTTTATAAATCCTGTGCTTACTAAAATATTACATTTGCCAGACAATTAATACTCAATCCAAAATCATCTTTGTTATTCAAAGTTAGGTCAATTTGGAGAGCCGAGTTGTTGAGGGCAGTGTTGACCAATTATCATTCCAGCTAACTACCTATTTATCCAAATGTATCATTTTCTCATCCAGTCTCTTCAATATCATGGTACAGTCCAGTGTCTCTGTTATCATGGTACTGTCCAGTGTCTCTGTTATCATGGTACAGTCCAGTGTCTTTGTTATCATGGTACTGTCCGGTGTCTCTGTTATCATGGTACAGTCCAGTGTCTTTGTTATCATGGTACTGTCCAGTGTCTCTGTTATCATGGTACAG
>JAACJT020000064.1:4999514-5025823 GCA_009936485.2 Gymnarchus niloticus | reverse complement strand
CCAGTGGCTTTGTTATAAAGGTACAGACCAGTCTCTTTATTTTAATGGTCACTAGCTAAACCTCCTGGGTCATGCAACATAAGTGGTCCTGACATCACGTCCCAGGTCATGTTTACATTGTGTTTGACCCGTCTGTCTCCTGATCCTCTCATATTTTATCTCGAGTTCATGGCTGACACGTAGCACAGGTGACACACATGCTAAATCCCACAAGACTGACCACACATGTCTGAGATCCAGAGATCCTGATCAGGGACTCCTCTTCATTTGAGTCTCGCGTTCTCTTTTTCCTTTCTTTGCTTTGGAATATCTCTCTGTCACTCTCTTCCGCTCTCTTTCCTTTTCCATCCTGCTATTTCTATTTATATACAATTAATCCACAAAAAAATCCCAGGTGAGCGGCAGACATAGCAGGAGCTGCTCGCTGGAGCGTGGAGGATGGAGAGGGTGGACGAGCCTGTTGTGCTAAAGGGGTGGCTCAGGGATGGGGGGGGGGCACTCTGGCCTCTGCTGTAATTACAGCCTGCCTCATAGCAGAGGATGTGAGTGGAAGCCTTCAATCTGCGGTAGATGCTGGGTTAACTGGAGACTGTATTGTTCCTAAAAGCGGCACAGTCCCTGGCTGTGCCACTGACAGACTGCTTTAATGCAAATGCATTTTTACAGCTCTCATTTTGTCAGCTGCGCATGTCATAATGAATTTCATTGCCTGTGGCGGCTGTCTCAGAGGTTTGACCAATTGCACTTGGCGTCTTTCCTGTAACAGTCCAGGTGTGTTGTGTGGACCGTTTGATTGGGATACATCACCCTGTAGGCTCTGCCAATCTCAGCTCACTCCTTCTTTTCCTCAAGAGAAAGTAGGAAGGATGCCGGGGGTCTCAGCACTACCACTCGGACCTGCCTACCGTAACACATGTAAGGCATTCGTCACTTGCAGCCCATGGCGACGGCATGCGGCTTTCCCGTTAAATGAGTACGACGTGACCGGATTGGCCGCTGCTGTGGGTGGAATGACCGGCCCCATGTGACAACAACACTTCCGGCGTTAGGTCGTAGCTGGATGTTGTCTGGACTTTGTGGTGTTTTGTCAGTCCACGGCACCAGAGCCCATGGTGGTTCTGGAGAAACACAAATGTGTTGACATTAGAAATCGACGTTGGAGTTCTGGATTTTTTTATTTATGCTGCAACATGCTATCAAAGGCGAGGCAAAAATCTTTACTGCGACTTACAGCCGATCACAGATGCCAGCTCAGGAAATATGCGTTTGTGACAGGCAACTGGAATCATGGGTCAGCTTAAGCACCACCTCATGACTCCATGGAGGCCTATAGTCATTTTACGGGAAATAATATCAGCACGGAACAGCAAAAGCATCTAGATGGTTTTATGCCTTCAATTAAATTTCATCACAGAAGCAGAGGATCAGCCTCGATGTCATTGGGTGCAGATGAGATCCAAATGGACTGCATCACTACATTAAACAAATGACAGTAGAAGACGGCCCCAACCCCCAAAATCAATTTTTATGAGAGGCAAAGGGCAATACGTTGAAGGTGTTTGAACTTTCTGAGTGCTCCGAGGAGATTGATGTGTCCTCAGCATAGATTGGGGGGTAAACTGGGCCAGAATTGCAGACACCTCATGGGCCATGATTAGTGAGGTGCTGAATATGGCTTGATTGCTCTCAATTGGTTGAGCAGGTGGGGCCTTAGGAGGTGGAGGAAGGTAAATCTGGACCTCTGCTTCTCCGCGTGTGCAGCTGAGCCATTTCTAGCCAGCAGAAGATCCTTTCTCGTTAAACGTGCTCCTCTGGGAGTATTGGCCATTTCGAAACGCCCATGGTGCCCATAAAGCTTGGAGCGGAGCTGTCATCCCCGGTGGATATGGCGGCAGTCGAGTTACATAAGAGCTTAGTCAGTTGAGGGTCTAAACTAGCAGTGCTGGGGTGGTGGCCTTGGGGAATAATGGGCAGAGAGGATCTAGACAACACTGAAGTCACATGTTACTGTTTGCCCGCTGGCCTGTCGCAGTGGCTCTTTTCACCGAGCCCTTCGACCCATTATTGCCTCGGCTCTCAGACAGTACCGGAAAAGCATTGTGAGTGTGTTTTTAATACGCAGCTGTTAAAATGATTTGACACCTCATGTCAACACAAGTGCTCTGGTAAATTTGCTGTGTCTGGCTCTTAACTGCGGTCCGCCTTTATATTTCTGATTTATTTTCTGAATGCAAGCTTTTTTGAAATGGCCTCAGCTCTTGGTCTCCTCTCTCTCTCCACTGATGCGTGTTTTTGTATGTCTATACAGAAATAGGTCCTTTTCCAGCGGTCATCTGTCTAATTAGGATGTACTAAAGACTCTTAGGGAGAGTGGAGCTAAAGGCTTTTCCAGCTGCATTAATCACTGGAACAGTCGGCCCATAAGTCAAGGCTACTGAAGCTAATTTGGCAGCTGCATCGTTTGGATCTCAGCATGAGGGCCCTCTGAGTGGTGACCTGCATAGAATAATTCTATATGTATGTCGGGACGACCCCCATGCCACTCGGAACCGTTGATGTAAGGAGGGCCACCGTTTACGCTGGTGTTTCCCCGTGAAGATCTTGTGTTCCCTGCCTGGGGATGAGCTATGGGTACAACGGTTGGGGTAAAAGCGACCATGCCACCCAATTGAGCCTTCGCTCAGGAGGCAGGCTGAGGGTAGCTAGACCAAGCAGGGTTTGCAGACTTGTAGAGGACAGGGTTTAGTGCCTCCCTGCACCATTTATTTGCGTCCAGTGGCTCTAGATATTGGCACTCCTTCTTTGGATTGTCTGCTCCGTCTATGTTTCTGTGTAACTAGGCAGGATTTCTAGCATTGTAGAACACCTACCATCTCCCTTAGCATAACGAAGTGACCTCCTGCTTCGATGAGTGAATGTGTAGAACCCTCCCATGTGTTTGATTCTTATCTTCACCGTCTGGGGATGTTAAGGATGTCACTGTATGCATGTGACCCCATGCCTCTTCCTGTTAGCTTCGTTATGGAAATGATCATGTCTCCTTTGGGTTTGGGGAACTTTCATTGTGAATGAAGGCATCCTGCTTTTGTTGTCTTCGGCCAAATGGGACCAGTCTCAGTTGGTGTTGGGCCAGAACAAACAGGCTAGCGGTCTTGTATTTCACATGAGAACATGTGTACACGTGTCTCCCGAGAGTGTGGTCTGCGTACAGTCGAAGTGTATAAGTTCAGAATGGTAGGACCTACATTTCCTGCACAACACTAGTTCCAGGAATTCTGAAGTTGGGGTTAAGACTGGGGAGACTTGAGATAAATGGTGGGGGGGTGTTATTCAGTGTGTGGGGGCTTTCAAGGGCGAGAACTCATGGAATTTTAGTCTTTGATTTGTATCTACTCCTGCTCTTCATCTTATTAAAGATCTGACCCAAAATTCGCCACTGGCTGAAGATGTGCTCTTTTTTTCCTAATGTATAATTTATACCAGACTTCAGACGCTGAAATATTTCTTCCAATGGTAGATCCAGCTCATTCAAGGCTTTTTGTGTTCTGTTATTTCGCATACTGAGAATTTCTCTGACCTTTAATAAGTTCATTTAAATTTAAGGATAATCACTCTTGCGAGCCTGATTTGTTCTAAAGCCTGAAAGCTGGTGTGAAATGTTTTAATGCTTCCTGACGGCCGGTATGTGGTGCTATGAGTCGCCGTCCTAGGACGTGTCCTGCACTGCCAGCTTCGCAAATGCACCCCTTGGGGAATACGTGGAAGGTGAAGATGGATGTCTGAATTCTAAGACCTGAGTTCTCCAGACAGGAGAGAAACCCTGGAGCATCAATAATGGAGTTTTTTTATTCTTTTATTTGAAGCAGAAGAACAAACAAAAATCAAATGAAGTTCATCACAAAGTCCTATCTTAGCCAAATGTGTGTCAGTAAATAGAAACAAAAATTGAAAAACAGCAACCTCAATCTTTCTAACACAATCACATGGCCTTTATGAGTCTTTGCCTTCTGTTTCAGAATAATCAGAACCAGCGAACGTCTTCCTCTGTCTCAAAACTGTGGTGTCTGCTAAATATCAACGTGTTTTCCATTATCTGCACCATTCCGAGGCATAACTGCTGCTCTTTCAGCTTTGAATTCCCATTTCCAGCAAATTTCTGAGGGAGATAAGCGCTGCATCGCAGGCCGGCCGCGAATGCTTTTAAGAACGTAAATAAGTCATTATTGTACACATAATAGTAGCACTCCGTGGTGCCTTCAGGGAGTCAATCCAAGGCTTATCATCGCATGTCCATCCCAGGAAACCCCTAACTTCTGCTGGTGCCACACATTGCCACTTATGGAGCTTCTTTATCAGGACCTTGACCTATGCTGTCTTCCGAGAGGCAGGCAGGACAACCTCCTCGCCTTAATCACGGTGGGGTGGGTAGGTGAACGGTGCTCGTACCACATGGTCATCATTGCTAGGCAACAATGACAGCGACGTCAGCCTCCCAGATGAATGTAGTATAATAAATATTAAAAGGTATGAAGTAAATTTATCGGATTAGCTCATCTTTCTTGCCATCGGTCAACAGTGGGTATAAAGTAGGCGTGTTTATGAGCTGTGATCCCTAGCTGAGAATGCTATGCCCTGAGCACAGTTTAGCTGGGGGCTAGACATTTACAGCCTTTAATTTAGAAAACTTTAATTTTAGTTAAACTACAAGGTTATAATAAACAAACCAACGTTAAAAGCACTGGCAGGGATTCAGATAACTACACAGCAGGATGTAGAGGACGTCTGTTTAGTTTAGACTGTCAAAGTACTACATCGATAAGTGTCAGAAATGTTGTGCATGCTGCCAAGCTGACCCTCTACTTGAATTGTTTGTTCTGCTCACTCTGGTGGGATGGGATTTTACTTGATCTCTGTGGCTTATCATACATCCTTTCTGGTTCTGTCAAGGGAAGACATGAGTATTTATCATCTCCCTGCATTTTTCCAAATCTACGGATCTACGGACATGTAGATCTCTCACCATTCGGAATTTTGCTTAAACAGGTCATGCCGAAGGTTTTCTTCCAAGGCTTGGACCTGTAGGAGTTCAGTCAGAAAATGTTTTAGAATATTTTGCAGAAGAACTTTCTACATTTAGATCCAGTTCTTCCAGCAAGTGCATCACATTTCAGTGTTTCTGGGTGAGGCGAGGTCATCCTGAGGCCGTTTGTATGTCGTTACTCCCAAGTCAGGTGCTGGACACAGATCTGCATGTGACCATGCTGGCTTTCTGTGAACGAGCCTCACGTTAGCTCTAAGCTCAGAATAAAAGAACACTTTGGAAGGATGTTAGAACTTCTCTTTGTGCTAGCTAATCAAATTCCACTGAGAAGAGGAGGAGTATGCCCTTTAATGGATTGATTTTCCGATTTTGGGGGGAAAAACTTTTTTGCATCATTGAAGTTGCATTGAAAACATTTTGGGATTAATACGAATTTATGGTGTCCAGATTTTGCCTTTCCCCTTTAAGGTTATGTTAAATGCAGCAAACAGACGTCTAAACCTGAAGCAATTGGGAGGAACCTCCTTTTTTTGGCTGTTTGTTTATCTATCTGTACGTAAGATTCACGTAAAGATTCACATTCTTATTTGCACAATGAGAGGTGTAGTTTGAGTGATCTCTGCATTTCCTACTTTGTTAGAGGCCTGGCTTTATTGCTATGACCTTCGGTACGTATCATATAAGTATGACTTTTATCTTTGACAAGATTACCAAGTGCAGTTCCCCTTGGATTAATGCTTTTTCCCTCCAATTGGGTTATGGCGGTCTTTGCTCCGATGGGTCGGAAGCCTTGTCTGGTTTCACTCACTACTTGCTTTATGGTTCCATCTACAGTGAGGCGGCTTTTGCAAATGAAAATGGGAACAACAGATTGTTAAATAAAGTGTCACGGGTGGATACCTGGGGCTCAGGCAGTAATTCCTTCTTCAGATTTGTGATTTGGCTCGAAGCTCAAACATTACCAGATGGAAACGCTGTAGCTGAAGTGGTATCTCTCATCGTGTTTTTTACAGACGTCCGCTGTGACGATGAAACATCTGTGCCTTCATTACTCATCAAAATAGTGCCCATGACCACTTTTGGACACTATTAATTTAATTTTCCTGCACTGTGTTGTCTTTCTTGAGTAACCAGTGTCGATATTAAAGTCCAGATAAAAGTCATGCAGATGCGATGGTGACACTGTGTGGACATTTTCCCAATTTGGGGTTTTATGAGTTCGTCTGCCTTCCCAGTGTCCTCCTGTTGCACCCATATGTCGGTCACTGTCGCGCCTAACTGCACTGCCTCTGTCTTCACAGGGAACGACCTCTTCCTGGTGGCCGTGCACGAGCTGGGTCACGCCCTCGGTCTGGAGCACTCCAATGACCCAACTGCCATCATGGCACCCTTTTACCAGTACATGGACACAGAGAACTTCAAGCTGCCCTACGATGACCTTCAGGGCATCCAGAAAATATATGGTAAAGGTCTCCATAGGCAGATCACTGGGGAATGTTCTGGACTATTGCACAGAATACTCACTGAGGAATCTCTTTGGGGAATGTTGTGCGATGAGATGGAGATCTCCAGCTGCTTCTGCGTGTGCCACTGCCAAGGCGGGAAAGTTTACACAATCTGACTGTCTGGTTCAACCACCCACTTCCTGTTAGCGAGGCTGTCGTACAGTATATTGTGTTCATTTTGTTCGTAACTGAAGCAGTCCTCAGCGCAAACTTGTGTAAATGAACGTTGCGGGTCATTTTTCTTCAAGGTTTGATTCGGTACTTTTATATGGAATTGGAGGACTAAGGAAACAGATGCTGTAACTGCTCTTCACAGCCTTAGCACCGCCCCCAAATTCATGCCCCTCCCCACTGCCTTCTCACAGCCAATCAATGACTGGGTGTGATAGAGGGTGAGGGGAGTAGCATCCCCTATGTAACGAGGGAGAACAACAAAGTGTTGTGAGATGGATTGGATTGACAGGCAACCGCTGGGAAGCTGATTTCATATGTTGCTCAGATAGCTCATCAACTTGAAAGCCTTCGATGGTGAGGGCCATGTGGCCTGCATTCATTTCCATTGTTTTTTCTCCGTAGAGTCGGCTTGTCAAATGAAGGTGGGTGTGTGTGTGCGTTTGTTTACCTGAGACGCTCCACAACCTTTTACATTCACTTCTGCCCTAACTGCACCACATAGCTTTAGAAACAGCCATGTTCTTTTAATATGCAAAAACGTGGAGCCTCAGATATGTACCTCCCATCTTTAGTGTCACGTGCTAAGTAGTTAGTTTGTCAGTCAGATTCACGGCCGACACAGTAGCTAAACGAACGACTGATGGTGTGGAGGACATAGTGGGTGTCCAATATGGATAGGAATGTATTGTTCACCAAAACAAAACATTTTTGGATAGACATAAATATTGTTTTTTTTAAAATTTTGCTGCGATACAGCTGTGATAGAGGCCATACGATTAGAGTTTTGCCCTTTTCACAAACAATTTGGTGGAATGCGAGCTCGTTTATCATCCTTTACATTCTGTGTCAGCTAATGGAGTGTTTTTTCTTGCAATCAGCATGCACACATTTCGCTTTGTTAATTAACAGTTTAATTAGCTGTCATAATGAATTTTGTAAATGAGTGTTTTTCAGCATTTTAATTTTCTCCTCAGACAGGGATATCCCAAACATATGGAAAATTTGAAAGATTAACTTGAAAATGACTTGTTCGTACTCACTGCAGAGTTATTGCATTTGAATTGCTTAGTTGAATTCGGTGAAAAACTCATTTAAAAAAGTTCTATTACATTTCTTATCTTAGAATGAAGAAACCGATTTGTCCTGAAATTTAACAGCTTCAACAGTGGTGCAATCTTAAAAAAAAAAAAAAAAAAAAAATTATTAACCACAGAAACTGATTTTCATTGCAGGTCACCTTCTCCTTTTCTGTATGTTAAAAAGACAAAGTGTGCTTCACCTATGGAGATTTCATGGTTATATTCAGATTCTAAGGAAAAGCAGACAATTTATAAAGTCAACACAGCTTTTCTGTAGCTTATGTGAATATTAGAGTGGTGGTGTATATGTTCGCTGAGTAGAAAGACTTTTTGTACTGAATATCTGTGCAACCCAAACCTACGGTGGGTTTGTCTGGCTTTGGAAGGTGTCTACAGGCTGCATAGGGCTGCCGCTCCTCACAGAAGCCCCCAGGACAGGGATCACAGAGAAGCCTGCCTGCGTAGCCCTGGGTGATCAGTTGATTCAATCTTCAAAGAGATTCATGAGAGTCTTGCTTTGATCCTGGTGGGAGTTGGCAGTGAGGTTGAAAGAGGAGCTGAGGCCTGAGATGATGGAGGTGTCTTTTCCTCCTGTATGTTCCATAACACTGTGCGTCCAACTGCAGGTCCGCCGGACAAGGTTCCCCAGCCAACCCGGCCGCTTCCAACTGCCCCACCCCCACGGTCCCATCCTCCTGACCCCCGCAAGCACGACCGTCAGACCCGGCCACCACGGCTGCCCTCGGGAGACAAGCCCACGTACCCCAACGTCAAGCCCGACATCTGCGATGGTGGCTTCAACACGCTGGCAATCCTACGGAGGGAAATGTTTGTCTTTAAGGTACGGGGTCAGCAAGGAACACACCTTCATTGGACTGGGGGGGTCGTCCGAGCTGATTGGCTGAAGGATATACCTGGATGCTTATTGGCTAAGGAAGAGAGGAGTTAAGTAGATATGGATAAGCTGATTGGCTGAGAAACAGGAGACCAACAAGGACAGAAGTACGGTTATATATTGATGAACATGGGTGATCCTAAATTCCCAATCTTCATATCTTATTTACAGGTTTGGAAGTGATGATTGGTTAGAGAACAGTGGTGTGACTTGCATATGTACTGTGGTGATGCCCGTTAGATGGAGAGTAGAAATGGTAAGAAATATGTGTATTTGGTTATGCTCCTGATTGCTGATTGGTGGACAGCAGTGATGGAACAAGAGGAGCCAAGCAGCTTTCAGTATGCATTTGTGGTATTGCAGGTCATGTCTTGGCGAGACATCTGGGGGCAGCCAATTGGTCCTTTGCCCACTGACCCTGGGCCGTAAGGTGTGCACCTCCAGCACATTTCACTTTGAACTCAATGCTCTTTGAATGTCCCTTCATAGCGATCTGTTTAACCACATTCTGTAAGAGAAGGCTAAGTGTGTACCGAGCGTATTGAGGTGGACCATCAGCAGGTCCACGAGAACTGCTGCCTCATCGCTCAAGCAGAGGCTTGCCCCCAACGGCACCTACAGGCAAACCAACCAGGTGACACGCGGAGTTTTTAATGTGCAGTGGAATAAGTGGACCGGAAGTTTGGAAGCTTCCTTTGTGTGGCCCTGGAGCGGAAAGATAGATGTGATTTTGGCCTGATTTATGCAGCCCATTGAAGTGAAAAGTTATCTTTTCTTTTGTCTGAAATGCCCCCCCCCCCCGGTGGAGTTTATGACAGTTTTCATCTTCAGTCACCCATTAGTCATCCTGCCCTTACTTCATCTGCCTCCCGTTCCTGAGGGATGGAAAGTTCCAGCAGGGAGTCGATTTGATTGGGAGTCTCAAGTGGGGGCCATGTTTGGGGGGAGGCCATTTGTCTCCCCCTCAGGACACCTCGCTTTGACAAGCCAACACAGGATGACCTAAGGGGAATCCTGGGTAACAGGTTTACTCAGATGTTGAGATTGTGTTCGTCCCTCTGTGGGATTGGTTTCACTATGATGAGTCACTGAACCAGGCTCAGATAAATGCATGGAAAGTCTTCCTGTGAGTGTAAACGTTACAGTTTAATTTTGGGACTGTACGAAAACTGACTCTGTCAGTTTTGCATGTGGCGTTCTATGAGGAGATTGACCACACGGAGCAGCTTCAGCTTGTGGTCAGTTAAGAGCTAGAAAGGAAGGAGCTGGTTTGGAGAAGACGAGGACGTGCTTCACAATTACGGCCTATTTTGACTCCATTGTGTGCAAAAATATGCGAGTGAGTGCCTTTTTATTTTCAACTTCCCATGCTCCAGTGTTTAATTGGGGCCACGCTGTAATTGTTGGCTGAAAGGATTAGAGAATCTGAAACAGTTGGAGTTAGGAGCTTAATTAAACATTTTTTTTACCTCAAAATTTCCTCTTTTGCTTAAATCATTAATCATTAATAGATTTACTGGCAGGTTGTATTAAAGGATTAATGTGAAAGGAAGGCATGGAGAGAGACTCTCAAAGCTTTAACCCATCATAATCAAAGATCCGGTCACAGCTGTTCTTAGCCCAGCTATAGTGAACGTGAAGGCCTGGGCTGAGGACCAGCTTGGACACAGAAGCCTGGTGGTCCATGGACTGCTCTGTTCCTCTGTTCCACATTGCCGCTGTCCAGCTGGAGGAAAGACATCTAAACATGAGTGGGTGAAAGGGTTACGAATGTGTGTGATATCATAAAGTGTCCCCTCAAGCATTTTCCAAGTAAAGCCCAGCCAGATGTACAGCTGTAATTAGGAGCCTTGGGAGGAGATGGACCACTTGAGAACTTCAAATTTTTTTCTGACAAGCAGTGCAAGGGCCCAAAGCTCAAGGCAAGGTCACTGGCACTCAGCACCCTGACCCTAGCTGACCCAAATCGGTGACACCCTGTTATGGATTCGACTTAGCAGGAGCACAAGGGCGAAAAATCAGTCCTTCCTGAAGCTGCTTCAGTAGGATAAAAGCAGACTTTCCTGTTTAGGAACATGAATCCTCCAGATTCATGTTGAACATGCTTCCAGATTCATGTTGAACATGCCTTCAGATTCATGTTGAACATGCCTTCAGATTCATGTTGAACATGCTTCCAGATTCATGTTGAAACTGCCTCCAGATTCATGTTGAACATGCCTTCAGATTCATGTTGAACATACTTCCAGATTCATGTTGAACCTGCCTCCAGATTCATGTTGAAACTGCCTCCAGATTCATGTTGAACATGCCTTCAGATTCATGTTGAACATGCTTCCAGATTCATGTTGAACCTGCCTCCAGATTCATGTTGAAACTGCCGCTAAAGTGGGTCAGACAGGAACTACAGCAGTAACACTAAGCCTGTGCTTTGCAGAACATGTCCTTGTTGATGCAGCACAAGTATATGTAACAGTGCGTGGGAATAATTCAGTCGGCCTCTTCTAGTACATTATCACTTTAGACATTCTTCATACGGAATAATGTGGGATTCTTAAAATCCTCAGCTACACAGTTAAGATAAGACACTCGACAAAAACGAGACTCGAAAGCGACATTTGGTTGCTCATCCTGACGCTCAAAAGGCACAGCACAGGCTAACTGAATTTGCTTGGCACTCATGGGAGTGTCTGCTCTGCTGCTGAAATGCCTTTTATTAAAAGGGAGGGTCCCTCATTCACTGTGTCATGTCTGCCTCCATCAGGACACGTATGCTAAAGACGCCTGGTTCGTTTTTCTTTGCTTGTTCATCTTAAGATGAGTGTACCACCCCCGGACCTGTGTGAGTACTGCCTTGTGTCCCATACAAACCATGAACTGTACACCGTGAAGCTTCTCTGGCTGCTTAAGTGTAGTGTGATGAAAAAAGCATTTTCCCTCTTTTTCTCAAAGTGTGGCATGTTCTCCAATGCTTCTCAGCTGGCCTTAGAAAAAAGGCACATTGTTCATTTTCGTAGACTAAATTATTAAACTGGAAAACAACACGTTACCGCATGTATATAAATAAACTGGGTTATTTAACTTGATAGGTATTCAGGGACAGGTGAGTCTTGGCATCCGCTGGAAATGGATAAGCCATAATTACGCCTAATGCACCGTGTCGGGTTTCATTCGATGAAATAATGGCTCCACGCAGCATGTCCACTTTGGCGAGGCCCACCTACGGCAGACTCACTTCAGTAATGCCTTGCCAGCAATTTTGTGTCATTGTGGTTTAGCGTGATTACAGAGAACCTCTCCAAATGGTTCATAACCCCATCTAGGCCTTCATTTCGACTACGGGGACAGAGAATACGTTTTTCCTCTTATGGAGGAGTACATGCCTGCTCCTATTTCGCTGCCTTGTCTGTTTCAAATTATCTTTAGAGAGGCTGATCCAAACGACAGGAGTGGCTGACATTGGTGCATCTCCGGTGGGATTAGGTGAATAAAACCTCATCAATTTAATGAGGTGGCATGCAGATCCTGCCTTCTCTCCAAGGTAACTCCTCCCAGACTTGGGGGAGGGGGGGGGGTGTGCAATTGAAACGGAGGGAGAGGCTGGCTGGGCCACGCCGGCTTTCCCAGATGAACTTCCTGTTCCCTGTGAGTTTTGGCCAACCTTTCCTGCCTCTGGACTCAACTGCAGGAACATGAGCAGAAGGAGCTGAAGAAGGACACACCTCATCCTTAAATGCCTGACTTTTCACAGTCTTACCCAGCTGTCGGCTTTCGTGAAATGTGCAACACACATATTCAGCAAAAACGGTGATCACCTCTGAAAGAGCTCAGTATGCATTCATATGTGACGAGATTCTAGATCTTTCTACTGACGGGCAACACCCTCAAAGTCCCTCCGCCACGTCAAAGCCTGCCCTGTTAAAGTATGTCGCAGAGGGGGGGCTGCTGTGCGCTTCCAGCGCGAACGTGGACTTGTGAGGAGGGAGTCATAAGAACGGAACGTGACAGGTGCCTCCATTCTGGTCTTCATTCAGCACACGTGTGAGGGAACCATTTAGGAACACGTTTTAGAGTGTGTGATATATTCCACTGCGAGTGCAGAAAAGCTCAACTCTCTTTTCTTTACTCTGTGGTTGACGCTGTGGAAACAGCCATCAAACTGCACTCCAGGGTCACATAAATCTATCTGTTGGTTCTTCTACCCTGAAGTGGTTCCATAAACCACAGAATGTTGTGCTGGAGAACAATGCGAAACCAGATCGTTCGTTGGCCCTCTCACAGTTATTAGAGATTTACTGTGGCTCAGACCTTTGTGATTTAACAAGCCAGGAATTGGTCTTTTCTGGTCATCATTGGTAACTGGTCATCGGTTGTGTTGGTAATGCTCTCCGCTCATTTTTACCCATGAAGATTTCCGATACCAAAACCAGAAGGCCAACCATATTGGTGGTGCAGTCTCGGCATGGAGAAGCGTTGTGCTCCAGCCAATCGGTGCTCTCTTCTCTCCTCAGGACCAGTGGTTCTGGAGGGTCAGAGACAACGCGGTGATGCCTGGATACCCCATGCAAATCTCTTACTTCTGGAGGGGTTTGCCACCCAAAATCGACGCCGTGTATGAGAACAGCGAGGGCAAGTTTGTTTTCTTCAAAGGTGAGAGGGCAGTCCTACAGTCCATCGATCTAGCAGCACACTATAACCACTATTGGTTTGGGCAGTAATGTTTTCTGGGGTGTCATGTTAAAAGGGAGGACCTGAGACCATGATTTGACCATGTAGAGTAAAGGCGCAGGAGAGAGGTGCTTCCAACTTACCTTTAAAATATTTCTTTTTAAATACCTGACATCCCACACGTACAGTTTTACAATATAACCTACTGCAGCAAGGAAGCCAATTTACCTGTCCTTGAACAAAAGATGTGAGCAGACGACAGTCAAGTACACCCATACCAATTTGGGGTCCCTCAATCGAAAGTAAGCTAGTGAAAATGGTGACCTTGGCTAGCGCTAACTGTGACGAGGATCCAGACGAAATAACCGGCGGGTCAATGAGCCAGATAACTGCCGAACTGTCCAATAGGGTGGACCTGTTGGTGAAACAGTTCTGATAAATTTGCTGTGAAAAGCCAGGAAACCGGTCCATAGATGTGACCACCTTAAAACTCTGTAGCAGCCTCTCCTGTTTTCATCCTTTTGTCTAAAGCCTGATTTCCAGAAACATCTCACCAGTCTTCAGTATAAAGGCCTATAAGACGCAAGGCAGGACACATCTTGGATGGCATGCCAGACATGTACTTGTGCAAAACCACACACTACACACATGGAATTTAGAGAGTACGATTTGCCCACATGTTTTTGGATTGTGGGAGGGAGTATGCGGAGGAGACTTGTGTGGATACAGGAATGACGTGCAAACTTCACACACCCGGAACCCTTATCAGGAATTGAACAGCCAGCCCTGGAGGTGAGAGCGTTTGGTGCCACCATAGTTAGCCATCGGTCAAAAAATAAGCATGCGTCTGGTACCTGAAGACTCTGTGCACTGGAGCTCATGCCTGAAGAACGAGAGATGCTGTAGATATGCTGTGGAAGCCACACAGAATCATGAATGGCTACTAGAAGAGATGTTCCTTTCACTAAAGTTCAGGCGTCATACATTAGTCATGCCGAATGAGAACGTGTGGGATAGAAATGATTCTGGGCTACATCTGGCATCAGCGTGTTTAGGAAAGGCGCGTTCACACACCTTGCTGCGTTCACAAACAGTGAGGAGCACCTAGTCTCTGGGGATCTACACACCATGGTAGAATTCAACAGAGAAGAAAGATTCGATGTTGCTAAAGTATGTAGCATCTGGTACTGTGCTGTTCACCCATCCAGTTCCATCCACTCATCAGTCTGCATCCCCGTTATCTTAAGTCCAGAGTCAGCTGGTAGCATCATAGGGTTAATAGAAAGCTACACACCCAGATGGAGTTGCTGTTTAAACAATATGTCCAGCTGCCTTTACCAGACCCCCCCAGCCCTTCCCCTCGCCCCAAGCCATGCTGCAGTGACAGTCAGATGACTCTGATATTGTGACGTCCAAAAATCACAATCTGAATGGCATCGGTGTCCGTGCTGCGATGGAGCTGATAGTGGCAGTTCATTCTGATGATCAAATGGAAACAGAGGAACAGGGTGTGAAATTGGATGTTTATTCCGCCCGGGATTGAGAATATCCATAAATTGATGCAAATATCTCCATCCCAGAAGACGTGACGATATCAGAAAGCTCATCACGTGGGCGCTGAGCGAGCGATTTAGAAAAATGTTGCGCATGGGAATGGGTGAGGGGGTCGCTGGTCTATATGTCATATGGGATTTCAGGTCTACTGCGTGGCGTCGAGGCCCACGGGTCGGCAAAGGACTGGGGGGTCCAGAAGAAAGCCGCTGGGAGACGGTGCTCCTTAGCATCAGTGGAGGCCACCTTCTGTTACCAGCTTGCTTTCTCCATGTCTTCCCCTCCCATCGCAGGGAACCGCTTCTGGGTGTTCAAGGACACAACGCTCCAGCCCACGTACCCAAAGGACATCTCCTTGTTCGGGAGTGGGATGCCCACACAGAACATTGAGACTGCCGTCTGGTGGGAGGACGTGGCGAAGACCTACTTCTTCAAAGGGGACAGGTTTGTGCCGGTGCCTGGCCGCGTTGCCCTTGTGTCACTGTTAATCTCACATGAGGATGAGTTTTGTGGTGTTGTGTCAATGCTTGTTGCTCTGTCAACTTGCAGCCCGCCATATTCTCCCGGGTAATGTCACTGTTCCCAACTGACATTGTTCCCGTGATGCCCTGCAGGTATTGGCGATACAACGAGGAGATGAGGACCATGGACCCTGGATACCCCAAACCCATTACAGTGTGGAAGGGTGTTCCAGCTTCTCCTCAGGGGGCCTTTGTGGACAAAGCCAACGGTAAGGCTATCAAGGACAGATCACCTTTGTGAGAATGCTTTTAAGTGGCTTCTCAGGTAGCCGACCGGGCGAGGAGATGAAAAATCCTAGAAAGGATTTCTAAAAATGGAGCAAAATCCAGTGCTCCCAGTTCCCTCAAAGGCTGCAGACTGGTTCTACGTTTGTAGGAGTCAGACTGCCTGCCTGATTTGAGGAGAACATGCCCCTTCATACCTCAACTGTCCTGTCTTTCTCAGTAAGTTTCTCTTTCAAAGCACGTCGCCCTCATCCGGTTGCTGTTGTGGTAAACGCGTGACAGCTGGCCCAGTGCCCCGTGTATGGCCGCTGTGGCCTTGGCCGTGTGGCGTTCTGTCGCATGCTGTCACTTGAAGACGAGCTAAGTGTCACCCAGTCGTGACTCAGGCTTAGCAGGTCACGTTGTGTGTTTGTCTTGTCACTGTCGGTTGCATGGCAGTCAGGAAACATGTCGGAATTGCTTGGTTACAAAGTAAAACCTACTGAATAGCAAATCCGGTAATACGTATTTTGCATAAAACACATCCAGGACTGTGAATTAATTCCCCAGGGGAGAATGGGCCAGTCAGCCGCCTTGGCTGGAGAAATGACAAGGGCCTTTTGATACTTGGCCCGGTGCCAAGCAGGTGGGGGGTGGGCCTGAAGCCCAAGAGCCACTCTGATTGGCTATGTGCCTAGCCATCTGGTGGATGAGGGCAGGGGGTGGAGACTGCTCTGGGCAGCAGGAACCGGCTCCGGCCGGTGGACAGACGTAGGCTGCCCGCGCCAGAGCCTGTGTACACGTCAAAGCTCGAAAACCGGGTCGCCTCACCGGGCACCGTTTGGCCTGCCATGCTCCTGTCGGTATTGACCTTAATTACTACGGTTACCGGTTGTGCCTCATGGGCAGTGTGTGGCCTGGTGGTTATGGAACTGGTCTGCAGGTTAGCCAGGGTAGCTGGTCTACGTATTTCGGCCCTTACATCTTCTGAAACCCCTGGGGAGGGCAGTGCTGTTGTTTTGGTGGGAAGCCATATTTTTTTAAAAGCTGGAGGCTTCCAGTGGGTTTGTGAAGCTTTGTCCCACTCTCCCAAATGTGTGAATCCAACATGGAGCTATTTTGCCCCCCATACCTCCCCCCCATTTAGGTGCCTGCTGTTTTATACACCCTTCTGTAAAATCATTGCAAGTTGGGTGGGAGAGTCCTCTACTGGGACCTCAGGCCTGAGTGTGGGTCACATAATGAAGGTCTACACCCATTTAATGTCTCTAACTTGTCCCTGAGGGTAATCTAGCGCCAAAGAGTGTAAAAGCTGTGCCCAGCAAGAACTTGTAAATTCCTTAGTCACCCTAGAGGTGCCAGATTCCTAAAAAATGTAATTCTGGCTCAGAGCATTTCCATGGCCATGAAACACCAAGTAGTGGCTGTGATTTACAGTCGGTTTGTCATCTGGGCCTTTCCGACGAGATCAGCCCTGACCTCCCGAACATGGGGATGACTGACAAACACAATAATGCATTCACAAACAGCAAAACAGGAAGTGGTGCAGACGCCCTGTCGCAACAAGGCTGACTTTCCCCCTTCAGTATTGTACAAACTGGTCCTCTGATCTGTCTCGTGTTTGAGGAAGGTGGTGCCCCATTCGGTTTTGCGTGTTTGGTGATCCAGGAGAAGCTGCAGATGGAAACAGGATGCTTCTGATGTTCTCTTCCCATTCTGTCACCCACAGGCTTCACCTACTTCTACAAAGGCAAGGAATACTGGAAGTTCAATAACCAGAAGCTGAGGGTGGAGCCGGGCTACCCCCGCTCCATCCTGAAGGACTTTATGGGCTGCGACGGCACGGCGGACTCAGACCGCGAGCGGGAACGGGACCGCGAGCAGCACCCACCGCCGGAAGTGGACGACGTGGACGTGGTGATCAAGCTGGACAGCGCAGCGGGCACCGTGAAGGTGGTGGCCATCGTCATCCCGTGCGTCCTAGCACTGTGTCTCCTGGTGCTGCTCTACACGGTGGTCCAGTTCAAGCGCAAGGGCACGCCACGACACATACTGTACTGCAAGCGCTCTATGCAGGAGTGGGTGTAACGCTGTGGACGTCGACGGACTGCTTGGCGCCGCCGACGTCAGCAGGGGTGGGGGTGGAGCCTATACCCCTTCCATTTCTGCCGAGGGGCAGCGGGCCTCCACGGAACCCCCCCCCCCCCTCCCCCACGTGGGGATAGGTGTTTGACCACCCCCCTCCTTTGGTCCCTCCTCCTCGCGTCTGCTCTGTGCACCCGTGTGGGATGGGAGGAAGCTTTCCAGATCGGACACTTCCCATGATGCACCCTGCTGATCTACATCAGATCTGAGCAAAGCCGTCCTGTTTGTACTGAGGTCTTTCTCCCTCCCAACATGCCCTTTAAAAGTCAGTTACATTTGTTCGAGTTAACAAGCTAATCACTTCACATTTACTCATCGTTTCTAAATTATTTATTTGTACTGTTTTTTTAGTACTATTCCCTTTAACTTCAGAGGAAAACAGATACCCAAACCAAATAAACTTTCCTGTCCAAAGAGGATACTTTTTCATTTTTATCGTTTAATCTGTCCTTTATTTATTTTTCTCTTATTTCCATTCTTCCACATCTTTCGACTCCTCCTTTGCTGAGAAGTCAGAAACTTTGACTGTTGTGGCAACCTATGTCAAGACAGGGGCCAAAATTTCTCTGCAATATTTTTTTAACCGCCTTAATTACGGATTGTGTTGTTTTTCTTTTTTTCTCCACGCTGCTTCATTTATTTGTCTGTCGCTGCATTCATATCCCACCGTTCCTCTTTGTCTCTGGATTAATAGATGTCTGTTTATGAGGTTCCGGTTATGGGTCGGCCAGGGAGGAAGATGAACAGGCTGTATGAAAACATGGAATATCTCGATGACTGCCAGTGAAGTTCTAGTCACATTCAATGGAATTCTCTAGATCAGCCTCACGATATCATATCTCTGTCCGTCTGACTATGTTGCTTTGTTATTACAGATGCAAGGTCGAAGGATAAAAGCGGAAATTAAATTCAACGGCAGTCTCTGCCCATCCCAATTATCATACAACAGAAAATTCCTTTTTTCCACAAATTACTTCAGCAGTGGCTTTGTAATGATTTTTAAAAGGATGCGAAAGTGACGAGGTCTACCATACCCAAAACAATTCTTTTTCTCTCTCGTTCTTCCTGCTACAATTTAAAACCTTGTAAAAAAAAAAAAAAAAAAAAAAGAAGGTGTCAATGAACCTCGTGATTTAAATGGTACAAATTGACCAGGCGGACAGAAGCTGCAGTGGTACGAGGAGGAGACTTCTCCGTGTCTCCCGTCTTATCGTTTCAACAGATGCTCGAACCCGTGCCTCTGATGTAACTAAAATGGGCACCTGATGACAGTTTTCTATTTTTTTTTTTTTGTGGAAAATAACATTGTTGAACCGCAACTACGCATATGATGCAGAAATGCGAAACAAAAGTGACATTCATGAGCGTATGGTTCTAAATGCCTTGGGATTTTTCTTGTATAGCATAAATGTACTGTAGCGGTGGTGGATAGTTATGGGACTCGTATTTATTGCCATTCAGTGTTTAACTGCTATATCGGCTGGCTCTTGGCCCTTGTAGCTCTAAGATCTAAACTCTAGCCTATGCCTTTGAAAGGCTGTCTTTTGGCTTTTAAGGATAAGTCAGCGGGTGCCCCAAACTGACC
Organism: Gymnarchus niloticus; assembly: GCA_009936485.2. NCBI lineage: Eukaryota > Metazoa > Chordata > Actinopteri > Osteoglossiformes > Gymnarchidae > Gymnarchus > Gymnarchus niloticus. The sequence continues at coordinate 5,006,455 of JAACJT020000064.1, read as the reverse complement.
ATTTTTTTAAGGATGTCTGCTTCAAAGGGACTTTTTTTTTTTTTAAATATTCTAGACACAGTATAGAGTGTAGAAACTGTTCTTTGATATACCGAATTTATGCAGTACTTTTCAGGAACGAACACTCGTTACATTGAGGTTTGAAACCCAGGAAGTTTTATTCTGTGGCTTCTCTTCTGGCCTGGTGTAAAACCGGGACGTGGCGTCCCATTGCCTGGTCCAGCTTCGTTCACCACACCTCTGTATTGGTGGTTAGGAAGGAGCCATCGCAGCCTTATGCAAACCTTGACAGCGCCTTGATGACGTTCACAGAGGTTACCTCAGCGGGACTGTTCCGTACATGGCCTCTCGGTTCTCCTGGCTACAGCGTCCGGAGACCTCAGTGCTGTTAACCCCTACCTGACCGCTGGGGACCTGCCCCCTTTCTTTATGCCGAGCTTGCAGGAAGTGATCCTGTCCCTATCCAAGTGAGTCTTTCCCTGTGCTTTGCCTGCAGTTGTAGATCAGTACCATTAGTACTGAAGTAATTAGTACCCCTAGCTAACACAGATCAGCGTAGACCCTTTCAGATTGACAAGGACACCCAGGTCTGTCTGCTGTTTGTGATCTCGGTGCAAAAGCAGTTCATATCAGCTGGCTTTTATAGCGACTTTCAGTTGGTTATGGGTTCACCTGCTTTCCTCTTCAATGCAAACGTTCTCCTTTCAAGGCTGAGTGTTCTCAGATTGAGTCCCCGTAAGCTTCTTGAGGGACCTGACGTGCTGGGGCCACCTATGGTGGAGATCTTTTGCAGGTAGTGAGAAGGCAGAGCAGTCTCAGATCTCTGCAGAGCTTTGGCGGCAGCTTGAAGAGCATGTCATTAAAAGGAAGTTTTAATGTTTACAATTGCTGATGTATCTTGGGAATGCGGTGGACTGTGTTTTGTGATGGGACATCAGTCTTTGCTGGAGATTGCATGCTTTCTGCCTTCTTTTATTATTTTGGGAAAGAGAGAGTGACCCCCCCGCACATTTAATTGTTTTCAGTGTCTAAGTGTTTTTGTTCTTTTTGACGTGGGGAGTGTCTAAAATAGCTTTTATGGTTCTTTTTGTCTCCTGTGCTGATCAGCATTGTCTCACTGCATTGTATTTAGAAAGAACCATCTTGTCAATCAATAAATGGATCAGAACTCTCCCTGTGTTTATTGCATTCTTCGTTTTCCATGGCCATGATGCGCTTTGCTGTCTGGTCGACTTGTGCAAGTTGCTGACTTTCTGTGGCGAATGGCCGTCGCTCCAACTCATCAACGAGCCACAAGAAACTAACTAGTTATCATGCCTATATAAACCATGCGTCCAAACTATTTAATCAGACGTGTCCAGACGAAACCCCTGTTTAAGAAGCAGGTCTATACATTTTTGTCATTACTGCCTTTTGCAAAAACTTCATTCAAAGTTGTGGAAAACCAGTAAACACACAGTGTAGCTTGTCACAGAGCTTTAAAATAATAAAACGTTAGAACCTGTCTGTCAGTCTGTCTGCCATAACTGCTTATCAAGGACAGATGCAAGTTACAAGGTAGGGACAGGATGACAGACCATGGTGGGATGCACACCCACAAACAATCACACTCCGTGGGCAATTTAGAGACTTCAGTTTGGCTAAATGCATGATTTTTGGACTGAAGAAGGACACCAGAGTGCCATGAGGAAACCTATACAAAAATGGGGTGGGCTCAAGTAAACTGCACATACACGGAGTCAGGGGCAACTAATAGGGCAATTCACCCCCTCTTAGGTATTTCTGTACAAGGTGGATTCATTAGTAGAAAGGTCACTAGAAAGATTTGACAGAACTTTCACTTTCTGACACTGCTCTTAAGGTGGACTGGGAAGGTCACCCTCCAGAGCTGCTCTGATCAATGCAGCTCTCAGAAGGTTGTGTGCAGACTAAGTGCTCATTAAACCCAACACAAGGAATGCCATGTTCACTTCAGACCCGGACTATTGAATTAACTGGACATATCATAAGGTAAACACTAAGTTCAAGGACCTGGAGTGACGTTGTGTTCAGTTGTGACCTTTAATGTGTTGTCACATTCAGCAGGTGCAAAAGCTGAGCAGGGAGCCAACATGACAGGTCCCTTCTCTGACATGTTAATCACTGACACACTGAACTCTGACACACTGACCGATTTCTGACACGCCAACCTCTAATACACCAATCACTGACACACTGATCTCTGACACACTGACCGATTTCTGACACGCCAACCTCTAATACACCAATCACTGACACACTGATCTCTGACACACTGACCGATTTCTGACACGCCAACCTCTAATACACCAATCACTGACACACTGATCTCTGACACACCGACCGATTTCTGACACGCCAACCTCTAATACACCAATCACTGACACACTAGTCAATAACGTACTGCTATGTTACGTCTTAGGTACTTAACACAAGTCACAAAAAACATACAATGTGACTTTGAACAAACTGTACGGATTTCTATGAACTCCTTTACATAATGGCTGTCATATTGTGATGGCATGTTTTTTATTTGGAGCCATAAACTTTTCATATGGCAGGTTTACAGATCTACTTGAGAAATTGTTGGTCCCAAGAAATACATTCTAGCAGTTAAATGATAAATAATAAGTAACAAGTAGCCCACAGGAGTAATATATCCATGAATATAGCACAAAGCCTACCAGTTATGTTTTAATGAGGTGTCACATCTGCACAACAAAATGCTTTAAGTTGAATTTCTGAAATTAAAATTTTGATTTATCGAATTTTAAACATATTATTGCACCAAAGTACAATAAAAGATTCTTAAAATATCTAACTGGTGTGCAATTTATTTTAGTGCTCATAGCAACGTTGAGAATGTCGATGACGTGGCAGACGAGACAGATTATAGGAGTGACAGTGAAACAGCCAGCATGACGGGACGATAATTGTAGAGCTTTAGCTCTTGTCTGAGCAGGTAAAATTTCCAGTGCTGCTGTTTTTTAAGGAATGGGAAGCACTCAGTATAATTGTCTACTTTTCTCATTTTAATTTCTTTGGCCGAAAGAAAGATGACAAACTCGTCTTTGCTGCCCTAACCGCAGACTGTTCTTTTATCATCCAAACTTTTTCAGAGCATGATGAAAATTTCGCATTGTGCCGGGTGTGAAGGGTTTATGTGCGTACGATCCGCATCAAAATATTTTACATTTTCATTTGGATTTGGTGCGAAAAGGCCCTTAATTTTGTAACAGATGTCTCTTTCCAGAGCTGTTGTAAATTTCTGTTCTGCTACATTAAATCAGATTAAGCACTCTGCTCAAAGGTATTACAGCTGGGCCCTTTCTCAAATTTGAAGCAATCCTTGAGGGACAATCTCATGTCTTAAGCTGCAATGCTAAATGCTGCTCCCTTCTTAATTTACATAAAATATTCCAGATCGGCTTTGTATGTGTCCTAGAGAATACAGTATAAACACACACAAATTTGAAATGACACATCTTACTCATTTAAAATCTTTAAATTTCATAACATGCTCTGGCTGTTTCCTACTGCATGAAGTTCTCCTTCTCCTTCATTTTTTTCAGACCCCCCCAGGAGCAGTTTTTTTAGATCTCACCACTTGAGTTGTTCTTACCTCCCTTAATTCATCCTGTCGCACAGTTAGTGCTAATTTCGAGTGTCATCGGTGAGAATTTAATAGGCTCCAAATTAGCACAGCGGTTGATGAGACTTGGGTTAATGAAGGTTCGGGAGGCATGATGGAGCACTGGGACGGGGATGCTCAACACACAGGGATCACACGCTCCATTTTCCATCCATACGTCTATACCTCTTTCAGTTTCACTGTCAGTTAAGGTGGATTTAGTGCACTTCCACTGGTTTCACTCTAACACACTGTGTTCACCTTTCAATACGATCTATGAAGCAGCTTGAAAAATGGGCTCTGCATTGTGTTTTGCACAAAAACCATGGCCCACATGCTCAAAAAAAAAAAAAAAAAACCAGTGGGTGATAAGTCATTACTGCTTTAAATTCATGTCATGAAATTGATACGGCAACACTGGCAGTATTAATATAGCTGTGTTCGTGTAACACCGACAGCGTTTATGTTGCCTTGTCATTACATGAACACTGATGGTGGCACAATGAACTCAGTCTCTTGCATGCAGTAATGGTGATTTTTGAGTTATCTTGCTGAAGTTCCTTAGGAAGTGAATTTCCAACAAAAACATGACCACGACGTTCAAGGGAGTTCTCAAAAACAGGGATTAAGGGTGTGGAGAGGAATCAGAATCTGAATATCCCCATGAGTACAAGTAGTATTAATTAAAAAAGGTGAAAGTTTACCAAATCACCAGGACACTAATTAGATCCAGACACAGATGGTGAAGGACACCTTTGGGAGGCCAACAGTGCATCTGAAGGCTCGCCAAAGTTCAAAGGGGACTGGACAAATTATGCAACAGGTTAGGGTTTACTGCGGTGCATATGATGGCCATCCACTGAAGTTCTCAAACTGAATACAGCAGAGAGCTCAGATGCCATCCATTCATCCTTCAGTATAGCCCTTTTGGTAGTGAGGTCACTGTGAGCTGGACTATACCCTGATGAACACATGGCATGAGCTGGCGCGCATCCTGGATGGCACGTCAGGCTAATGATGGCGACTTCAGCAGTTCAGCTCAGGCAACATAATGGGTGAGAGGGTTTGAATTAGCCACAGTAGCGTCGCGGCAGTAAAAGGGTTCGAATTAGCCACAGCAGTGTCGTGGCGGTGAAAGGGTTCGAATTAGCTACAGCAGTGTCGTGGTGGTGAAAGGGTTCGAATTAGCCACAGCAGTGTCGTGGCAGTGAAATGGTTCGAATTAGCTACAGCAGTGAAAGGGTTCAAATTAGCCACAGCAGTGTCGCGGTGGTGAAATGGTTCGAATTAGCTACAGCAGCCTCGCGACAGTGAAACGGTTCGAATTAGCTACCGCAGTGAAAGGGTTCGAATTAGCTACAGCAGTGTTGTGGCACTGAAATGGTTCGAATTAGCTACAGCAGTGTCGCGGCAGTGAATTGGTTCGAATTAGCCACAGCAGTGTCTTGGCGGTGCAATGGTTCGAATTAGCTACAGCAGTGTCATGCCGGTGAAATGGTTCGAATTAGCTACAGCGGTGAAATGGTTCGAATTAGCTACAGCAGTGAAAGAGTTCGAATTAGCTACAGCAGTGTCGTGGCACTGAAATGGTTCGAATTAGCTACAGCAGTGTCGTAGCAGTGAAATGGTTCGAATTAGCCACAGCAGTGTCGTAGCAGTGAAAGGGTTCGAATTAGCCACAGCAGTGTCGTGGCGGTGAAAGGGTTCGAATTAGCCACAGCAGTGTCGCGGCGGTGAAAGGGTTCGAATTAGCTACAGCAGTGTCATGGCGGTGAAATGGTTCGAATTAGCTACAGCAGTGTCATGGCGGTGAAAGGGATCGAATTAGCTACAGCAGTGTCGCGGCAGTGAAATGGTTCAAATTAGCTACAGCAGTGTCATGGCGGTGAAAGGGTTCGAATTAGCTACAGCAGTGAAATGGTTCGAATTAGCTACAGCAGTGAAAGGGTTTGAATTAGCTACAGCAGTGTCGCGGCAGTGAAACGGTTCAAATTAGCTACAGCAGTGTCGCGGCAGTGAAATGGTTCGAATTAGCTACAGCGGTGTCGCGGCAGTGAAATGGTTCAAATTAACTACAGCAGTGAAAGGGTTCGAATTAGCTACAGCAGTGAAATGGTTCGAATTAGCTACAGCAGTGAAGCAGTTCGAATTAGCTACAGCAGTGAAATGGTTCGAATCAGCTGCGGCAGTGAAAGGGTTCGAATTAGCTACAGCAGTGAAGCAGTTCGAATTAGCTACAGCAGTGAAATGGTTCGAATCAGCTGCGGCAGTGAAAGGGTTCGAATTAGCTACAGCAGTGAAATGGTTCGAATCAGCTGCGGCAGTGAAAGGGTTCGAATTAGCTACAGCAGCCTCGCGGCAGTGCACTGGCGGACGCCGAGAGGAGCTCGTCTGACACAGACCAGCACATCTCTGTCTTTCCATTCAGTGTCAGATAGCCATCATGTCCGGCCAAGAGCCTAGGGAATATGCACAGGCTGCAGGATGCCGGGAAGGAGACTGTGTCCAAAATTGCTGTTTTTTCACCTTGTGACACTGGAACAATGCACAGGCATTACAGATGAGGTGTTGGATTCGCACTTTCCCCTCTCTCACACTTTCCATCTCAACTCGGTTACTGGCCCCTCCAGCCCTGCCGAGTCAGGGCAGGGTCAGGTTTGCTCGGGGACCCATATGTTTTGGCTCCACTTCTAAACACACACACACACAGAGGAAATTGCATTTCAGGCCTATGACAAGAGAAAGACAAAGAGGGAGAGGGAGTCTGCACAAAATAAGGTTGGTTAAATCAGATGTCTATCCTAGCAAATCAATCAAAGAAAAACATTGAATTGTGCTGAATCTTCAGCATGACTGTTATATCCATCCACAGAATACCAGTTTTTTCCTAGTACACATTCTGACAATAGCAATAATGTTTAAATTAATCATCTCACATATGTCAGGTTCTCATAATATCAGTCTCCGAGGATCAAATGGAGTCGAGCTTGTTATTCGTTTACGTATCTGGGAGAGTTGACTATGTCTGTCATTCTTGTGACGCCTCATCACATTTTCAAGTTTTCAAGGGCAGACATAAACAGTTGCTTCATGCATCCAACATTTTGCACCTTTTTGAAACTACAGATCATTTTTTAATAAAATGTTCTCACAGTGGTCACATCTGACAAAGCGCTTAGAAAATTTCAGCAACGAATCTTTGAGGTAAATATGCTTCAGACAGCCGCCCCCCCCCCTCCCTCCCTCCCCCCCCCCACCCCCCCCCCTCCCCCCCCCCCCCCCTCCCATCCCC